>OX442420.1:7205620-7335620 GCA_949361645.1 Spongilla lacustris
CTCCCCCAGTGCGGGCACACGGGGCATTTGACACATTACCATATCTTTAATAATTCTTGATTTCCCCACATCGTATGTAGGGCGATCTGAACGGCTAGAATTCCCCAGGGGCGGGGGATTTGAACGCTAGCTATAGAGGTGGGGAATGTGAAAACTGCACATGTCAAATCCCCCACCATGGTCCGCGCTGGGGGACCATTGATAGGTGCAGTAATAGCAGCAAGTGTATAGAAATCTAATAGGCTATACATGTATAACATGTTTGAGAGCACACGTTTCGCTAAATACTATGTTTATAAATACATTAACGTGCAGCATCTGCCCTTGACTCCATTCATACGGCGTGTGCGCGTATTTACGATACACGCCGATATGCATTATCAATTATTCATTACCGATAGTTTAAAAATTGTATGCAAGGGTGGCACGATTATAAGGGATTGAATGTGACGGAGTGTTTTAAAACGGCAAAGAATCATGCAGGCCCTCTATATCCTAAACGTAAAAAAGATGAAAATATTTCTCAGGAATGTTATAAGAGGGGGGAGAGTGAGCGATCGATTCATTTGAAGGGATAGGCCTAGAATTAAGAAAATGAAACTGAGAAGTCAATAGATTCTGGTTGCACTGGATTGTCGTTTGCATGGGCTTGGGAAGGACAGAAAGAACACATATATCATATATATTCAAACGCTTTAACAATGCTAACAACCTGCATGCTCCCACAAGCCTGCCAACGGCGCCAGCATCTCTAAAGATCCAAGTAGAAATTGGGCTAATGTGTCAGTGATGCTATTTGATATATATAGTATACGTTGCAATGTCCAGTCTGCCATTTTTCTGTCTCTAAAAGCTTGCATATGTAAAGCATATCTGTGAGACACCTGAAAAATATAAATGTCAATCTTTTTGTGGTGTCCACTTTTGGGTGGGCACTTTGCCAATGCTGGATCAGGTGATATGCATGCATGCACGCAGTGCAAGTAAATGTACATGTAGCTTCATGATTTTTAATAATGAAGTATGTCAATTGCTCTGTTGCATATACATGTAAGATAATATAAATGTTAATAAATTTCATGCTTAATTGTTTTATTTTGGTATCTGCTGCAGTGATATTTTTCATAGCTGATTCTTAACCATTTCATTTACAGATCCTGTAGCTATTAAATTCAATGGCCAGATCATTGTCAATGTGTCAGTCATCAATACTCAGTAAGTAAACAATATTTCCTTAACCTGCATTGGTACAAAGGGGGATAGCAGACTTGAGTGGATGACATTTAACGAAACTATTAATAATTATTTGAGAAATGCATATCTGACCATAAATGGCAATATTGATGGTGTTGATGCGAATGACAGGCAGCTGAGAATAAGTAATTCTGCCAATTCAACTACACTGATCATTGGTAATGTCAAAAGATACTCTCAATCATTTCTGTACTGCATATCCCAATCAAAGCATTTACATTAGTAACCCAAGGTAGTGTGTGACAGATGCATAAATGTGCATGTCTTCGTTCTTTTCCCTCTATTGCAGCCAATCCATTTGTCACTACCCATCCTGACTTACCAAGCAATGCTGCTCTTGGACAAAATTTGGAGATGATGTTTGTAGTTGGGATCAATTCTGATGGAACTAACAATAATTTTTTCCCTGCAATAGTTAAACTCATACTTCGCTTTAATTCAACTGTTCTGAATGAGACAACATATGTACCCTACTTTAATAACCTACCTTTTACAGTTAAATACCAAGTACCTATCAGTACAGAATCTGAAGGATTTTACACACTTACCATCAGTAAGCTTTTTTACAGTCTTGTTTATTTACATTGATATTTGAAAGTAGCATTTTCTATATGGTATTTTATTTCAGGGTTAAGCCAGTTTTTAATATTCCCTAGCTGCTTGGGATAAGCAATGAATGCGAGTTAGTGGCAATAATATTGATTTAATATGTGTTATGGATACTTGCAACTGAATTACTGATATTAATTGCCATTAATTTCAAGATGTTAGGTCATGCTGACAATCATTCCTGTTTGCCAACTATTAATTTAGATAATATTCAATTGAGACAAGCAGCAAACATTACAACCTTTCTAATGGTTATCGGTAAGCTTATTCATATCACTGCACCCTCCTTGTATTACATGAATTGTCCATAGTTCCAAGTGTCAACATCACAACCTCTCCAATTAACGTTTTGCAGTCAACTTTGGTGACTCTCTCATGTGTTCCATCAGATCAGAGATCCCCAGTTGTATGGGAGTATTTCAATGATACTGCAAGAATGTAGTAAGTCAAATTTGATTTGTTAAATATACATATACAGTGATAATTTGATGAGCCACATACTTATAGTGTTTGTAACTGATCCAATTTCAACATGTAACTCTTACGTTTTACAGAAATAAATTCTCTCCCTGTACAGTGAAGGAATACTAAATATTTCAGCATACAGTTTAGGATATAATGGACACAGCATCACTTTCTACACACTTCTCATGCCTGCATCCATTCAGGAACTCAATTTACCATCCCTTCCAGACCCTTCATTGTGACTTATCAAACCCCTTCCATCATTAAAGCAATCAGTTTCTTATGTGTGCACACAAGGATCCCTGATGTTCAGATGTTCTTTGGTAAATGGGAGTACAGAAAAAATATTCTCACGAGCTATTCTTCTCAATACTTTGTGAGGTATGCAAAAAGTAATATCTAGCTGCATTCACATTACGAAATAAATTATCCAAATATATATACCAAATACTATTACTCATGCATTTACATCATCTAAATACTAATTAAGTATTGCCCATGCGTTTTAAATGAAGAATTCACTCATCCTTATACATGTTCTAACAATGCCAATTCATAAATGTTTGAGTAGCTCTCTCACATAAAAGGTTGAATTACTGCATTTCAAATGGTAGCTGATACAACTATTTTTCAAGGAGATAACATGTATTCATGCTTGTAAACACTGTGTGGTCTATCTAGCATTACAAGATGCTTCCTGTTTTAGTACTGGGCAGAATATCAGTGCATTTACATATGTCATTACTTGCCTTCGTGAATATTATGTGGACATAAATAATAATAATAATTGGTCATCGCCTTAAATTGGCTTCTGGAGAGAGCAGTGCATACCCTTCCTCCTTCAAAGGCTAGCTTTGGACCCACTAGGTCACCATGCAGCTACATGTAAGCGAGGGGGTGATGTGGTTCTCCACCCTCCACCATAACCATCTGCGGGATGTTTTTGTTGCATTTTGCCATCAAGCGCATTTAAGTGTAAAGGTGGTCTCAGGAAAGCACTCGCCTTGCTCATTGAGCTTGGCCCCCCCCCCCCCCCCCCCCCCCCCCTTGGCCTTTGTGTGAACATCAAGAAGTGTGAGGTCTTTAGCAATGGATGTTTGGCTCATTTCCCAGTCGAGATGAAACAGTCCAGCAATCCCACAATCTTGATTAGGAATTCATATCGGTGATGCCAACTTTTGTAGTGCTGTCTTGGATAGGAAGAGGTCTGAGGCCAGTTTTCTACTTAAGAGGCTAGAGGGGTTTGGGCAAGTCGATCCCCAAGTGGCTCTTGTACTCCTCCGGCTTTGTGGTGGCTACTGTAAGCTTGTACATCTTGCTCGTTCCGTACCTTCTTCTTTCTCTCAATCTGTACATGTTCTGCAGATATTTGATCAAGATGTTCAAAAATGTTTCACATCTTGTACAGGTGTGCATTCTTCCAATATTGTACAGAAACAGGCCCAGCTGAGCCTCAGCCGTGGAGATCTCGGTCTGTGTTCCCTGTCACACCATGCACCAGCAGCTTTTATTGCATCATTATGTTTATCTGGCCGGGGTTCCGACTCTCATGCACATCTTCTTCAGGCAATTGAGATGTCCAATTCATCAGTTCATCCTACTGACATCATCCATACCAGCTCTTTATTTGAAAAGTTTCATTCCCAGAAGGCTCTTAATTTCCAATATGTTGGACAATCATTTACTCAATGTTCTCTTGGGTTCTTTGTCTATTGCTGACAGAGCCCGTCTCTTATCAGCATCCTCCCCACACGCTTCATCATGGCTGACGGTTATTCCATCTGAAAGTCAAGGTTTGCAGTTAGATCCCCCAGTGTTTCAGACGGCATTGAAGTGGTGGCTGGGGCTTGACACAGCTGAGGGTTCTCATTGTGCCCTCTGCCCAGATAAGATGTTGGATCCCCTTGGACATGCCACTACATGTAAGCGTGGTGGGGATGTGGTTCTGGGCAAAACTGCAGCCTGTGACTTATCAGTTACGTCACCGCTAAACTCCAAAATTCTTTCTGAAGCAGGAGTAACTGCTGGAGCAGCTGCACATGCCACTGAGCTTCGAAAGCATGATGCTAACGATGCGAAGTGTAGCGATCTAGGGTGGATTTGTATCCCTCTGGTGGTGGAATCTTACGGAGCATGGGGGAAGGAGGCTTTGGAGGCATTTTCCATGTTAGCCTCTCGCCTAGCCACTTCTTCATCCAGGCCCAAATCTATGGTATTATCTGAGCTGTATGGCCGGCTCAATCTCCATTTAGTTAGGGGAAATGTGAGGGCTATTTTCCTGCCCTTATCAGAATACAAAACTACTGCCTTATTATTATGATTATGATTATTTTATTTTTATTTTATTTCGAGTTTGTATGTTGTTTTGTGACTTGTGTTTAGTTATTGTCGCGTTTGTGTAATAGTTATTCCCAATGTAATAAAAACGACTTTTTATAGACAAAAGGCATACCTATTTATATAGATAAATAAATAAATAACTGGTCTGGTACAAAACAGCTGGAGAGGATGGCTACAGTGTTGGCTCTAACTAAGCAGAGGTTCAGCCTGCCATATAGCTGTTGGAGCTGGTCGCAAGGCGAGAGGCCAGAAGTGCCAAAGACTCCATTGCTTCTGTCCCCCAAACACCATATGCCTCAACCACCATGGGGACACCAACCCACCCTAGCTCCTTGCATTTGGCATCGTTTTCTTCATGCTTTCTCAGCTCAGTAGCTCTGGAAGCCTGACCTGCTCCTAGTCCTGCTTCAAGTAAAACATTGGAGTTAAGCGGTGACGTCACAGACAAGTGAAAGGCTGCCGGCTTACCCAAAGACCAGTTGGGTACTAGGATGTCTGCAGGGCGAGTGTGGCTATGGTCATGAGTTAGGCTACTTCCTGCCTCCACCTTAACACTCAGGTGGGCCCTGCGACAGGTCTCAGCAAGGGTGTCACGCAGTTTATTACGGCTAAAAAATAATAATAATGATAAGGCAGTAGTTGTGGCTGAAATATTGATGGCTGGTTGAATGTGGTCCTGGTTCGGTCCATTGCGAGAGCCATCCTGGCCAGACAGCTCCCACCCTCCTAACTGCTATTAGTTGTATGTATTGTACGTGTATTTAGTGTGATGTAAATTATTACTGGAATAATAAATTACATCATTTTTTTGTAATTATATATAAACTAATACATACATACATACATAGAATAATGAATGAATTGATTAATATGCATCACTGTCCTAAAAACAATCTTCGCTAGTAAAGGTGCCCAGGACTAAGACAGCATTACCTCATTAAGAATAATAATAATAAGACCTCTTGCAGTGTCATAATTATTAACTCATGTTTATTTCAATTATTATTATTGCCTTCTATGAATAGATGTCATTCAGATGGCTGTCACCTATAACAATGGATCACAGGTGTCCTTATTTAATGACACCACAATAAACATTTCTCCTGACCTGCTCATAAATGTAACATCCGTGGATTGTTTGATCCTTAGTGGTCTGGGGAGTCCAACATTTACTACAAATAACAACATCATTTCTGCATTGGTACAACTGGAAGCAACTGATGAATACTTAGGCATCAAAATACTGCGAACACCTGTATCCATTTCTGTACAATTATCATTTGAAAATCAAAATCATACGTACGTGTACATATTAGGATACCATATATGTTCAGGAAACAATAGAGAAACATTTGTAGTCAGGCTTACGGCTGGTAAGTTTGTCTTGTAATGCATTATGCATTCTTTAGGATTCATTCGATCATTATTTTATTGTCTAGACAATCCATTTATAACAAATGAAGGAGGTCCAATCACAACACTACCATTTGGAGGCATTGGAGTACTGTATTTTCAACTTGCTGCTTCTTGCACTAATGGTTTGGCAAATGTAGCATTCTCTGAGCCATCATCTGTGGAAGCAACACTGCAATCATTTAGCTCAGGAGCAAATGTTACCACTTCATTGTCACAAAATTCTTCTGGACTATCATTTGTTCCATATGTGGTTGGACCAACCACTCTGGCTCTTTACATCAACCCAGTCAAAACTATCAATGCTGGAGTGTATACTGTCACATTAGGTACATACAAGTGTGCATGCATACATTATCATTGACAATGCATCACGTTTACATTTTATGCAGTAAGTGAAAGTGATTGGACTGCCAATGTGACACTAAACATAACAGGTAAAAATAGAAACTAAGTGTACTGACTATTCATAACCTTGTGTTCAACTATAGTTCCTAAGTTGTCAGTTGCACAATCCATAATCTCTGTGTACCAAGGGAATGCAACTGTAATTTCTTGCACACCTTCTCAAGATGGTGTCCAGATCCAGTGGACATTTCTAAGCACAAATACTGTCCTGGCTACAGGCTATCAGTATACATATGCCATCAATGCAACTACTCTTTCAGATGAAGGAATATATGTGTGCAGTGTTTTTGGAGACAATACAAATGTTGTAAAAACACAAGCTGTGTATATAGATGTCATAGCAGGTATATAATTATAATTCATGTACATCATATCAACATTGTCTTTTCCCATAAGTGTGTTCCCAAACCTATGGTGCTGGAGTGATTTGGAATGTTGCATATGAGAACCAAACAGTACTGATGCCTTGCAGCGATGCAGATACAAAATTTAGGTGAGAAATGGAGCTTTCATAGATGCACCACAACCATAGTTGTACTATAATTACTTCTTCTTCATCAGCAATGTCTCGTCAGTGCTTGCCCTCAGGGCAGTGGGGTGCAGTAGACTTTACTACATGTACATTGCGATCTGGAGTTAGCCGTCCATTCACCATGTATTGGTCCTCACTAGTGGATGAGTCTTCACTTATATATTTGGTGGGACAAATATTTCCATGTGTACTTATAATTATGTGTGTACAATTGTGTCTCCATGCATTGTGTCTTCTAATACGTATAGGGCTCTGTTATCAACTCGATTCCTGGCATCAACATCACCTTTAATGTAATCAATATTTCTTCTTCACCTGGAATGTTTTCACAATCTGGAAGTTCTCTGTTTGTCATTCTGATATCAGCAAACCTTAATGATCAGCAGTTAATTGATTATTACCCATATAATGCGAGTAAGGTTATTAAGAAGCGCCAGGCACTATCGTCAATACCTTTATCATATGCTGCTGTATGGCCTTCAGGTAAATGTAAAGCATTTTCAAAAAACACTTCCTTTGAGCGCAGCACTTCATTTTCAGATCCATGCAGTTGCAGACCAAGTCTTGGAAACCAGTTTTATTTGTGCTCTAATGTCCTGTCAAGCCCTTGCAATTGTAAAAATTCAACTTACTGTCAGGTACATGTACATGCCCACTGTATTCTTCATATAGCACTGTTTGATGCATGCGAACTGAGAGTGCCAAGCTTCTGATTGCAGACATTTTCTGTTTGAAATGTTTATTATTGAAGGGTTAATTTCAGTTCATCTAACCGTGCTTTGCCTCCAGCATTGATTGAACTAATTGCGTACTAGTTATTAAAATACTCATAACTACAAGATATAAAAATGAAATTGGTGACTTGGGATTTGTATGAATAAAAAGGAAGAAACTAGGGATTACAGATGATAATCTAGGTGCACCAGGACTTGCTAAATTTAGGTCTGTAATATTTATATTGCGTACTGAATCCCTGTAATCCCTATATCCTACATCACCAATGTTACTTATATTTTTGTTATCTAACTTGAGTGTGCCTCAGACCACCATTTCTGTGACTGCATAAAAATGGGGCTGGTGGGACTAGCCACTTGTATGCAGATGACCCGTTTACGCTCGGGTGTGTATGCCTGTTTATCCTCTGAAGAGCTTCAACCACAAGCTGCTGGCTTCCCAGCCAATAAAATGTGTTGCCAGTGGGCTATTTCTGACATAACAAAGTATGGCATAACTCTAACTCTAACTCTGAAAGTCGTAGTGCCAAAAAAAGTTCGGCAGAAAGTATGCTCTAGTGCCTTGCAAACGTTACTTTTCAATCGTGGCATGGGTAGTTACGGACCGTGCCAGCTGCATGCACATGCAAAACAACTAAGTATAACATATGAGTCAGCGCAAATGTCATTTAAAACAGTGCTTAGTACTCTAGCAGAGGAAGTTTCAAATCGCACATTACAGAAGCAATATTTTTACAGCAGCAGACATGCAACGTATGTATACTTCCCCCCGATACCTCGTGAACACAATGAGCAATGATTTTGTCTGGACAATTTCATGGGGTGTACATGTAATTATAATGCCTTAAAAATTGCGGTGCAAGAATACATATACGTCTGTATTTGGTAGTTGTATTGCACAAAATTTGGACTTTTCCATTTTCGAACTGTTTCACCAGCTAAAGATTGATGCATAGGTTAACCAAAATGGATAATTAATTTTTATATGGACAAATAATGATGTAAGCAGGTAATAACAGCAGAACAACTGCACTGACCAAACTGCAAAACAAAATTCACCCATTAGACGCTCACTTTCTCTTGTAATAAATCCCATGCGATTAGTTAACTAAATTTTGTGCAGAATACTGCACAAGTACATACTATTTTACAATGAATTATACACATGCATGTTATTGAACGTGGGTATATCTGCAAGCTGAAAACTTAATTTTATACTTTGGGAATGTTCCATAATTACCTTTTTTTTTCTATAGTGCAGTACTTCATTTGTGGGAGATGGTGAAATCTGCACAATAGACTCCGACCTTGACGGAGTTCCAAACAACCCATTGAACTGCACTGGATACATATACTGTATGAAAGACAATTGTCCATACATCTATAATCCATCGATTAATGGTGTGCAAAGTGATGTATGTCATGGAATTTTGAAAGGTAATTTATTGATTAATTATATGTGATTCCATGCATGAAGAGCTCTAGCATCAATCAGCTTTTTTTCGATAGCTGCTAAATTTTATTTGACAGCCTGCAGTACATTCACGGCATGAATTTCTGACTTGCGTATCTTAATTAAAATAGGTTGCAAATTCGGATTCAGTAACATTCCATCAACTAAACTTAATGATGGATCCAACACACGCCTACAGCACTAGCAGCACGCTGGCATTGTTTTCTGCCACCACCTTACAAGTAGCCCTCTTTGCTATATTGATTGTTGTTATTTCAAGTATTTGCTGTTTGTTCATTTGTTAGAATAAAGTGATTCAAAACACCTACATGTAGGTTAAAGTTAATAACTTGGAAGGACAAAAACATCAGATAGGAAAAATTTACAATGCAATTGTAAAATTCAATATTAGTTGTATGCTTATTGGCTGACACTGCTGTGCTATGCATCATTCAGTTACGTCTTTCCTTTGTATTCCACTCTGCATACTTATCAACTGTTAATGGTACAAAATCTAAATAAAAACTAAGCTTTATGATTGGCTTTGTATTTATTTTATAGTGTGCTGATAACTTATGTCCTTTGTTACCAGAAATGCAATTATCAGTGCAATGTATCCAGTATGTCAGTTGTAACGTGCACTAAAAGCCTACAAATTCTAACACATAGCGTTCAATTTCAGATAGATGCACACCTGTGAATGACACTGTGTGGGGAATTGACTATGTAGCAGGTGAGTTGAAATGCCTCCTTGATTTAACCTGCATTCAATTTCTCTCATATGATACAGGATGGGCCTACCAGTTTTGCTCCAGCACTGGTGATTGGGGTCTTACAGATGTGACACAATGTGAAAGCTACACAATTAAATATTTAGCACAACAGGTACAGGACCTGCAAGTGCACAATAAAATATAGTTATACATTCATTTGTATGTTTGGGTTTACTTGCACAGAGTAAAGGGAAGCTCTTAATCAGCAGCCCTACAGAATTGAGTCTCAACCTGGCATCATGATTATCATATTGTTAACAACTTGCATTTTCAAATGTACATACATGTACATGCATATAAGTCAATGTGAATTCTCACTTGGGTGACATTTAAAGCTGAAGTTTGCATTTCTGGGTGTCCATACAGAGCAAAAAGACTTAATACTGAAACACACCATTTGTGATGGATAATATTTTTAATTATTTCATTTGTTTCTATGTGCTCAATACACCAGACTTCATCGCCAAGTCTGGACTCTGCTAAGGCTTTCGACATAGTGAATGTGCTGTTTATTGAAACACAACCTAACCCTATATCTATTCTTCCACTGGATCTAAGAGACAGTATTTACATCCTTTCTACAGTGGTAACTTTGTTGAACACAAGCCTTCAACAAGGTGGGGGCATAGATGTGCTGAACACTATGGTAAGCTGCGTATACCTTTGTATGTTTTCATATTCTGCACTTTTAGATTATATTGGATGTGGTAAACAACATTTTGAATGACACCAATCTAGCTGGGGGGCAAATCCTCATAACAGTGGATCCTAATGCAGCAAGTCCACTTCTCCTGAAGACTAGTGAGTTGTATGGTGCCTACCTGGCATCAGCAATCAACATCACCAGTAGCATTACATTGTCAAGATCATTCATTGGTATGTCAAATTGCTAGGGGCTTGGCTACATGTATATCATCATGTACATGTACCTGTAACTGGTTGCATTATTGTAGATTGCAGTATGGTAATACTGATAGTTCTAGAGGCTGTGCTGACTGCACACATTATTGTACATTGCTATGGATTACTGCTACTTGCTATACATTTTACTGCTAGTGCTTCAGGCATCCAAGGTACAGACCACACCAAACCAAGCTGACATCAAGTTTCCTGATGGCAATGGTGATCTATTTATCAATGCAACATTTTCTACCAGTGATGCCAGCATCATTATTCCTGGTGGTCTCTTATTGGAAAGAAGAAAGAATGGTATAAATAAAAGTAACATATTACAAATATAGAATAATGTATACTTATATATACCACAGACTCATCTGTACCTGTGGCCAACATGATCATTAAGAACATTGGCACTTTTCTACAACTCAATGGATCTATGTAAATATACAGCCCTCTAGTATTACAAATGTCATGTTTTGTAACCTACACAAACACTAACATATATCAACTGTACACACACGCATACACAAATAACATACATGCAACACAATACACATGCGCAGCATGCAGCAGTTACATTCTCTTGTCCTTTCAAGCCAAGTGGCTGTTGAGGATGGTGGGTTTGGATCATAAGTTCTACAAAAACAACCAGCAGTGATTCGCTTTAGAATAAATACCCCAAATAATGTAAGTATAAAGCAATATTCATATTTGCATGCTGTCAATAGATGTATTTTAAATCCCTTTTCATACACATGTACATGTATGCTATATTCCAGCTCGCCACACAATACCAATGTTTTTTCTGGAACTTTTCAAACTTGTATGTTATCTCATTAGTGATTGCAATGCTAATAATAGCTCTTCCAGATCTTGGTCATCAGAAGGCATGCTGCCTGCATCAAGCAATGGCTCATTTGTCCAGTGCTACTCAACCCATCTGACCAGCTTTGCAGTGCTATCAGCTGTAGAAACCTTTGTATGTTCCGTTACTAAGACTGTATTGTATAATACATGCTGATATTTGTATTGTACACAGCCTGACAGTAAAGCTCTGACAATCATCTCCTACATTGGGTGTGGTATCTCAATGGCCTGCCTACTGGCTACGATTGTATTCTTCCTCACCTTAAGGTATGTGTATGTGGAATGTATAAATGTATAAATGTATATACCGGTGCAATGTATCAACAGAAAACAGCTGTTGGAAAAGCCACATAATTTCATCCACCTGAACTTGGCTATTGCGCTGTTCTTAGCCTTCCTTATTTTTGTTGCTGGAGTTGAAACTGCTAAGAGAAATGTTGTACGTAATAATGTTTGTAACTTTACATATCAGTGCAGTGTAATCCTATGATTAATTGTCAGGCCGCTTGCAAGGCTGTTGCAGCACTCCTTCAGTATTTCTGGCCCTCTGCATTCTGCTGGATGATGTGTGAGGGTGTCATGTTGTACCTCATGTTGGTGGTGGTGTTCAGTACTCTGAAGAAGAAGTGGTGGTTCTTCTTTCTACTGGGGTGGGGTAAGTGTCCTCCTTTAGTAGTTCATTGTCATAACAAGGCTCATCTGGTTCAGTTCCTGCTCTGGTCTTTGTGGTCATTGGACTAGCAGTACGAGAAGATTACTATGTAGTGAGGAATGATAACAAGACCATTTCTTAGTAAGCTGAGGTTTTTATTGGCATGCAAAATGCATTGGAATATACACTCTGTGTTGTACTAGTAGTTTGTATTTCTAGTTTATTGCCCTGACGTTACATACAATGTTTACTCATCGTTTACTAGGTAGAAAAGAAACTCTGTCATTGGCATGAAAACTATACTGTGTACAATTTACTGGATGGCATTCACTTCACATGTAGGAAAAGCTTTGGTGGTAAAATTAATTCTTTTGCTGAGTCTGCTCACTGGTTTAAAGAAATAGGTGCAAGAACCTTCAGAATTTATTATTGCTAATGATGTAATTATTTTGAATACAGAAGTTCTTTATATTATTTAGACTGTCATTTATTTGAACTTGCTTGATTTTAGTATGAACATAATGGTGCGGATGTATGCACATTTGGTCTTGCCATTTTCACTGACTGGGATTCTCCTGGTGCTATTCTCTCAATTAGTTGCTGGATGTCCACTGAAAAGGGTACCATATGGGCCTTTGCTGCTCCAGTGGTGCTGATCTAGTTGGTAAGCATTAGAGCTGTCATTTGTACTGTAATCCACATGTATGCTTGTAACAGGTTAATATTCTGTTCCTGATAACGGTGCTGGTTGTGTTGTGTAAGAAGGACAGAGCAAAATTGACAGATTTCAAGATGTATAAAGGCAACATAACTGTGGTTGTGTAAGTTGTACCTGGGTATAGTTCTGCATAGCAATTTGTCCTTGTCCCAACCAATGGCTAGATCACTACTACTGTCATTTTACTACCTATACTTGGATGCACATGAATAATTGGACTGCTTTCTGTAAACCAATACACATTGGTCTTTATATGGCTTTTCACAATTCTAAACTCCCTGCAAGTCAGTATGCTTTACTTATTAGGCCTAATTACATAAAAGAGTCATTTGTGTTTCCACCAGGGTTTCTTTATACTCATATGCTATGTCTTGAGAAATGAAAAGGTATTGTTTAAATTGTCCCCCTTTCACATTCACATTCCAATATATATTTATCCTGATCATAGATATGGGGTAGGATAGTCCAAAAGTATGAAAACTTGTCTTCTTCCAATCGTTGTGACAAAAATGTGAGCACTTTTAGCCTTGTCACAATTCAGTTGTCCTCATTATACACAAAGTGAAATGTGTCATTATTGCATTACAGAAAATTAAAGATTATGCTGCAAGACCACACTTTGCAACCAAGGTTAATGTTCATTATGATTTGAAAAGTTCAGATGGAATTATATTGGAAAGTGGGAAATCCTATGTATACCCAGGTAATGCGTTAGATTCAGCTATATAAAACTTACCAGAATTTTCATTACGAAGATCACTTCAAAAATGCAATGGTGGAGTCATCTCAGTTTACCAACACCAAGCAGGCAGATGTTTTATATTGAGAGTTCAAAGCTTTATTAAATGTAGACATATGTTAAACCTGAGATACTCTAAAATTAATTTCGTCACTTTGGCTGTGGTGTGTACTTACATTCACTTTTTATACCACTTTAGACACACATTCAACTATTACTTTTATCAATACATATACAATTATAAGACTTCGTGTACATGCTAATTTCCATGCATTTGATCTGTACCATGGATTACATGTACAAGTAAAGTTATCCGTAGCAATGTACAATAATGTGTCCGCACAACCTCTAGAACTATCAGTATTACCATAGTGCAATGTACAATAATGCAACTAGTTACACTTTAAAAACGGATGGGTGAATTTCACTCAAATCAATTCAAAATAGCACTCGATTTCTCAAATCGAGTGCTATTTTGTCTCAAATCGAGTGCTATTTTGAACCGATTTGAGTGAAATTCACCCATCCGTTTTACAGTGTACAGGTACATGTAGCCAAGCCGCTAGCAATATGACATACCAATGGATGGTCTTGGAGGATTTACCACCCAGCTATGCTTAGGAGCTGGTAGACTGCTTTAGGAAGGAGATTGAGTGTGGCCCTATAGGTAGAACAACTGATCTGATCTGCTTACATTGACTTGCTGAAATTAGCTGACAAAACAAGGTATGACTGCTGCTTGTAGAAGGATACCTACTCCATGCAAGGACTGGGCACTAGCAGATGAAGTCTATTGGGGAAGGAGATGATTGTGTACTATATGCCAGTTTTATTTTCATAATGGTGCCAGTAATGGTGAGGGGATCACTTGCAACGGACACCCAGGTGTGAAGATCGCTGCATGGTCTTTCCAGCTCAAATCAATTTTTATGAAAGCTTCCCATAGCCTGCAGAAGAGATAACTAGTTGCATGTAAATTCTCCTATCCTCACTTCTGATCGATTGTCTGTACCTTGGCCAGCTTATATGGGTCTTGTTCACTTATGAAGTGTAAAGATGCTCCAAATACAATCAGAATTCGCAAGATGCCGCAAGAACTCGTTGATTAATAAGTTATCTCTAGCTGTCATTCTTAAAATCGACGTCGTGTACATTTAATGGGGGGGGGGGGGGGGGGGGGTTCGACCGAACCCACCGGCTGACCCCTAGCCTACGGGTCTGCCGCCCTCACGTTGCCCATATTTGCAAAACTGAAAGAGCGATCAATAATACAACTGCTGCGGTAAAAAAAAAAATATAAATAAAAAAAAAAAAACACCAACTACCTATAATTACAGTACAGCGAACTACACATGCACTTAAAACCAAGGATCAACTCTGAATGCTTCTCAGATCGATGTAACTATTTCCTTCACCGCAGCCAGGACAGCAGTGTCACTGATTATTGCCATGTGATCGACACCTTCAAATTCACGTGACACAAAGCCAAGAGCCCCTTGCCACTGTAGACACACCTTTGAGCTCAGATCGTTGACCGTGCCGTCACCGGATCCTTTAGTTATTATAGGATCTTTACCGAACCCCTGAGGGTAATAAAAACTTTCCGCCGTGTCAAGACCCGTCCCGTAGAAGCAGTATGTGGGAATGTTTGGTGCAGGGTAGTCCGCGTTGATGTCAGATCAGTAGTATTCCATTTGAGTACATGGTAAAGCCCAATGGGTAGCCCATGTCTCTAAACAGGGCCTCATAGTCGTTAGCTGTGTAGTCTCTGGCTGCGGTTTTAACGAGAACTTGGTCTTTCCACACTGGAAGCATCAGAAACACTCCCGGGAGTGTGCGAGTGAGATCCCTGATTATAACTTTTGGTAGTTTGATAATTAAATCTTGATGCTGTAGTCCTCGAAAACGTTTTCCATTACGTACAGACCTATCTTTTTTCACGTCATCTAGTAAGCCGCTCAGCAGTAATTGGTTTGAATCTGTTAGGATATCGCTCACGCCCAATCCAGATATCACAGCCTGTAGTGCTTTGTTCCCGCCAGACCACGCTCCCGCGAGAGGTACGAAGGCGTGGATATACTTATCCTTCCAGGCTTGGTCAACAACGTTGTTGAGGAAGTAGAGCGTTATTGGACCTCCCATGCTGTGGACCACCAAGGTGACCTTTGTATTATGGCTTTCTGCGTACATTTCTTCAATTAGTTGTTTCACGTTCGAGTAGTAGCCCATCTGTTCATGCTGGACTGTATATAAATGAATGATGATTACTTATAATATAAAACACAATGCATACATCATAATTCATGAGTACATATTATTGTGTATGTCACATATAAATAAACTTTAAATCCGGTGGTATGCTTAGCACTAAGACTCAGGAAATGAAAATAATAATAATTCTAGTTTTAGAAATACATGTATAACTTTCTTGATGTAGCTCGATCCATAACACTGTACTGACAATTCTGATCCATCCTGTGAGAAATTATCGTGCATGCTATTAATTAATTACATTTCAAAAAGCTTTATAGCGTGTACGCACCATTATTATACATATACGCTGACTAAGCTGGTAGCAAGGGCCGGTAACAAACAAAAAACCGTACATTATCAATTACCCGTATGCGTGTTAGTGCATGGGACGATTGTTATAACGTTTTTCTGCTACGTGCAACACATCGAATTGGTTATACAGTTGCACACTGCATGCCGTGCACAAACACACATGTACCTGGGGTCAATCTCCAGTCATATGGAGCTGCTCTGATTGTGTGGTCTCTTTCGTAGTCAACATTCTCAACAAAGTAGTCCACGAAGTCATGAAAATATTTGGCCTTTGAAAATTTAGAGCCGCACTTTTCCTCAGCCCCATTGGCATACAAGTACTCAGATCTGCACGTGGTTCCAAAACCAACAGCTTTAATGCCCACTCCAGACCGATTATGGTAGATATTTGATGCTTCGTTGTATTCCAATCTGCATGGCAAATGTGCATGCATGCGTGCGTGAGAATTGCACACAGCAAAAAAGGGGGTCAAATCAAATTTTGATTTACAATCGATTGATCAATAACATTCTGCATGATACAGAATTGATACTCAATTCTGTAGGATTCATGGCAGATGCTGTTAATTGAGCCATACAATAGTGCATTGTCATAGAATGAGATGTTTTGATTTGCACCTTGTGTACATTTTCCCAATAAACTAAAATGAATAGCATCTATAAAAAATGAATAGCGTAAAAAACACTGGGATGCGTAACTGTGATTTACGTGCCAATATTAAAAAATCGGATAAACCTGGTAATCGCTGGCAAATTAACGATGCATTAATCACCAAAAGCGATTGTATGTTTTAATAACCGATTTGCAAGTTGCTATAAACCTGAAAAATCGATTAGACTTTTGCTCCGGGTGCTTGACCACCCCCCTCGGCCATAGGTGCTAACATTACATTGTATACGTTTGTATTATTAATAATTAGCTGCCGCGATCATGTCGATTTTGAAGCACTTCCAAACATCGTAAGTAGTGCCACCAAGTGCCGCGACCTCATTGACTGTTTCAAGTGATGATGTCTCTTCAGCCAATATAGGTAAAATTAACTCGAGATTAACAACCACGTTTCAGTGGCTAAGCACATACATTGATTAATTTTGTAGGCGTAATCCACGAAGACTGCAAATGGAGTATATATTGAATGATTGAAAACAATTTCTTGCTGTATGCATCTTTGCTCAGTTTCATGTTGATGCTATAACATAATGCTGTCGTCAAACATGTAAGTGTGATAAATCAAAAGACTTCTAAGTATAAAATCAGGACCCACGGTAGTGGGTCCTATGTAGGATTGCCTTTGTGGGCGTGGTTTTCGATCGAGCGATTAAAAACGGTAACGAAGCGTTGCCTTTACTCGCCAGCTCGCATATAATCCATCACAAACATGACAGATATGCACATATAACGCGAGCTTCGCTAAACAGTGCCGTTTACTTGGAGTGACAAGTCGGTACCAAAATTCCGCCATTTAATTTTTGTTCTCCTCCTTCCGTTCATCACGTATAACTCGCGACAGGAATGTCGTACGAAGACGAGATTAGCTTCAAAAAGTAGCATTTTATTTCCAAACGTGCCCTTTCATACAAATAAGACCTACAGTTGTTAGCTGGTGATGAAGTGCCGTGAAATGACTCGAGCAGATGCAATCATTATCGGTGAAAATTCTCGCACCTTCCCCCTCGCTAGGACCTCCCCTTCCGGCACCCCCCTCACAGATATCCTGGATACGCCACTGCATGTAGCCTCATAATAATGCCAAATTCAAACCCCACTTGCCCGCTCCCCTTGCGGACAGCATGCCCCCCGAAGAATTCGAAAAAGTGGCTAATATCAGAACCAAAAAAGCCTGTGAAACCTCATGGCAAACCTGGTGGAATTCAGCGAACGCCGCTTCACGCTTACGACAAAGCTGCCAACCAGGACGTTCAGAATATCATCACCGAACGTCAAGAAAAGGGTGTGCCCAATAGAACACTTAGCTGGTGCAGAGGAGTATACATAGCGCATTTCGTTGAGGAGCGCGTAATGTGGCAGCCAAGCGATCTGAGGAAGAACATGCAGCAAAACGAGCTAAGATGCCTAAGAAACGTGAATGTGCAGAGCAGCAATCATCTCAACCTGCTGATGATGATGTACCTGCATGGGGGATTTAGTTCTGAGCTTGGAAAACCTGAGACTATTAACTTCATGGGTCTGGCAAGCTTTTGCGCCTATCTCCCTCCTTAACAGAGGGCTGACAATATATAGGTACTTTACAAAAAAGTTTGAAAAAGGTATTCACGCATAACTAAATGCATCAGTTTAAAGACCATATTGAATGGTTTTCAAAACAGTTTTTATCTTTTTTGTAGCTTAATCCTAACCGGAGAAACGGGCCTTTAAGTACCGATAAAACAGTGTATGGGGATTGATGCGAAGATATTATAAAAACTGTGATTCCCGTAATGCCGATAGTCAAACGCTCATAAGACTTTGAACATTTCGATTCCAAATTTCATATGGCGAATGGCATGTTGTAGGCCTACACAACGAATGTGTATTTGTATTTCCTTATAAGTTATATAGTGGAATTTCAACGTGCATTTATCGATGTATAAAACTATATTTTTCACGTCCGTTTCAATTTTTCAAAACAATTTACATAATTTCTACTAGTAATAAATGATCTGAAAGACATTGGGGTACGTTTTGAATGCTAAATTGTGTAAATTGTAAAAACACATGAATAGTACACGCTTATACACAAGCACAACTAAATCTTTGTGAACTGCATGATGTAATATAGATTCATCTACTCCATCATCTTCAGTTTATTCCACTGTCCAATATGAAATGATTAATTTCGTATCTCATTTGCTGTTCTTTTCAAACAGCACTTTCCATTATTTTTTTTGTTCATTCAGCTCTATGCATTTAGCTCATGAAGGGTTTTTAACAACTATTTAATAAATAAATTCAATGTATCTGTTGAGATTTGAGGAAATGTTTCATCTATTATGCATTAACTATAATATGGCAAGTATTAGCTTTACTTTTTTTTTTCAGTTTTGCCTCTAGAAACTTAAGTTATCTTGCTTTCTTTGTTCTTCTTGAAGTCTGTATACTATTTAGTTTTTATTCTCAGTTGATAATTGGCTTTTCTTTGCTGCCGTGTAAATCTTGCTCTCTTTTTAAATATAATATAAGTTTGTCTTGAATTTCATTAGCTTTGCCCAAAAGCCAGGATAGTGTTTGATACATTTCACCTTCCCATCAATGAAGCCTATACTTGAATTAGGTGCATGCCGAACATGGTAATCAATAAGACCAAGGGTCTGTTCAGATAGCATATTTATGTACTGGAGCAGCTTTACTTGAAAAGAGATATGGCATGTGATTGAATCATATTAAGCATTCACATTTCAGGCTGATCATTTTTATACGCATGGTTAACGCATCTCCCGCAATCCTATAACTTCGTCTGTGGCGAAAATAAATCATTGCGCACAGTCCAAAAATTCTGAAAGTTTCATATAATAACGCTCATAGACCAATACAACGATGCAAGTTGTTTATACATAGGTCCCGAGTATATACCCTCAAAATAGGGCGTATTCATGTGACTCTAAGGTTGATTGGATTACACAATTCTCCACAGACGTGTATTATAAATCCAATCACTATTTCTCCTAACAGAGTATTGATTCCATTGTATGAAAACCAAATTCAGTATTAATGTGATAAGCGATGACATGGCTGTGACACATTAAACGGCGAGCTAAAAACGAGCCATTGCGCATAGCCAGATCGTCCTAAAAGTTTCACGTTAGATAGGAATTGCTTGCCTGCAACGTTTTTTGACGTTTTTGAGGAGGTCCCGGCATTGGAAGAGTAAAATAAACAATGTTGACTTTATACTCTAATTAGAAAGCAGTACATCCTTAACTTGGATATTGCATGCGATTTTATATACAATACTGCGTGAAAGAGCGCTCAAAGCTCCATTATCCAGGCAAATTTGAAGTTTTATCGTCTTTAAACTATCAAGAACTAGATTACTACTTCGTAAAAACCAGTCACAATTTTTATGGCAGATATTTGGATATGCGGAAGTACGTTAAGTGAAATGATTTGAAAGTACCTACTGACAAACCTCGGTACAAATGTCTGCTATCCTTGGATAATGGTGCAAAATGTGACACTGTATTGGTTTATTGTGGAGGTACAACTTATATGGCAACCCATCTCCGAACAAGGCATGCAAATATGTCCTTGAGCATGATATGAAAAGCCAGACAAACACATTGCAAGTAGACACTGACACTCCTTATGGGGAACATGGCAAAATGGACACCAGAGAAGCGACACTTACTGTGTCGGAAGATTGCATACTGGCTAGTTAAACAAAACCACCCCTTAACCTTAGTAGAGCGCTTCCTCGAACTTAGTGGTGGACGCTTTGATGGTTGCAGTCTCCATGAGATCCAGAAGCACTTGCTGCAGATGGTTGCTGTTAGTACATGTACAATTTTTTTTGAAGCAACAGATAAGTGATTTGATGCATGATGGTCTCCAGTTGGCACTTGCTGCACACTTGTGGTCTGATGGAACTTATTGTGCCCTGCTCAGTGTTTTCCTGTATTGGATTGACAAAGAGTGGTATGTGTACCGTTTCATGGTATGCACCACACTGGTGAGAACATTCACAAAGAAACAGAGGCATTGATGAAATCCCGGACACCACATTGGATAGCATATTTGCTAGAGTGTGTGATATTCATAATGGTTTCAATATGAAAAAGGCTCTGGAAGTCCTAAAGGGCCTTTTCTGCTCAGCACATACCTTGGAGCGTTCTGTCCTGCTGTGTACTGAATCACCTCGGCTGGAGCATCATGATCATGAATAAAATGCCAGCGAGTTGTATTCCTTGTACTAGGTGGTTTGTGTGTATAGTGCCTGGATTACTGTAAGTTGGTCACTTGGATCTTTAGCATCTCTGCCATGGCTAATGGAGAGAGATGGAAGAAACTAGTGATAGCCTTTGTCCTGCCAATGGTTTTCTTCGCTCTCAACTGGTATATAGGATGCACCAGCAGACAGAGCAGATGTTTGATGTGACAAAGTGGGGGGTGAAGGATATACAAAGAGCACAATCTAGGCTATGATGACTCGCAAGCAATACAACAAACAGTAGCTGTCCTATAGACCCTTCTGCAAAAATGACGAACCTCTTAGAAGGCACCAAGTACCCCAGCTTGCCACTTGTGATCACCCATGCCATTCATCATGCTCGCTGCTTTCTGAGCAAGCCCTGGGACAAAAGAGATACATTTGTTGACTTCACACCAAATGTGCAATTTGCTTGGGCAGCATTTATGACTAGGATCTCTGTGACAGATGGGTGGATAACTTGAGCCCAGATGTAAGGCGCTTATTTGTGATTTCTACTCTCCTTGATTCATGATTTAAGTCCTTTGAATTCCATTTACACGGAGGAAGGGCTTGTGCTTTGAGGCTTCTACGAGCGGAGTGGTGTATATGGAAAGGAGTTGGCAGTGTGGCTATTCCTCCCATTATTGTGATTTCCAAAGTGCCGATGGATTGCTTGAGTGTCTTCTTCCTGAAGATGAAGCTGAAGCTGAAGCTACTGACAGCACTGATACTGAAAAAATATGCGTCAGAAGATGAACTGGAAGCATACCTGGTGTGTCCTGATGAGGCAAAAGAAACTGATATCTTGATGTGGCGGAAGACAAAAAGCACTTGGCCTAAGCTGCAACTGATGGCAAGGCAGTATCTTGCAACTACAGCTAGCTGGGGTGGAATGTCTGTTTAGCAAGGCAAGCCTCTCACATGGTGATTTAGCTGAAGCCATGAAGGAGGAAACGTTATAAGCTTTGCCTTTAGTCATTTGCATCATACAACTAATGTATGAAGGTTTTCAAATGCAGGGAATTGCCGGTAGCACTAATGAACATGTTTATTTGCTTGTATCAACACTTAGTTTATGTAATCTTAAATGCACACTGCAGAAAATGGAAAGGTCTAGCGTGAGCCTGCGAACATCAACTATATACCAAAAAAGTTCTGATCGAGCTATTGTCTATTGTGCCATGTATGTATGCATGAAAACATGTGCAGGGACAGTATTATGAAAGGATAGCAATGTTGATTAGTTTGCATGGTCATACCTACCTAGTTTTGATTACGTCAATAGAATTTATTTACCTATTTTTAAACCGGCCGTTATATTTAGTAAATTACTGCCGTGAAGCGAAGGGCGATAAAAAGGTAATCGATTTCCGACAGATTTTCTGCATATGAAGGAAACGAATATCGACTAATCGCGACTAAGAAAAACAGAATCGGTTTTTTTCGACTAAAGGAAAGTCTGAAATCGGTAACCTGCTATTCTACTAAATGCATACATGTAGTCGACCGAATAGGTAATCGCGAATAACCGGTTAATAAAACCTGAAAACCGGTTACACACCCTATCTAACGGACCAGTGTATGCAAAGAGGCACCTAGAAAATTTAACGTTTTATCGCGTGGCTAAATCAAATTAATTGTCCGCCATGTTGGCATTCTGCCCCATTCGATAAGCAAGCTAGATGTTTACCTTACATACATCTGAACTGTACGAGGTCAATAACATTCGATTCACTGAATCAAGAAACATGTAGGCAAATTTGGTTCATGGAGCACAACGGATAACGTGCAAAACTCTAAATTTCCGTTTTTTATCAATAAACTTCTTATTATAAATGGATAAAAATTTATAAAACATCTGAGATTCCCTACAATTCATGTGTTATAAATCTAAAAAATATATATATTATATATATATATATATATATATATATATATATATATATATATATATATATATGGGACAGTTTCCGACAAAATGGCCCTTCGTAAATATATATAAAATGTTATAAAAATGCGTCTCTTTTGAATTGCTATATCTTCCGAACGGTTAACGCTATCAACTTCCTATTTTCAACACTTCATACTACACCATTTCTCTATGGTAAAATACTTTTTGTGGTCTTGCACTTGCTCCGTGCCAGTATTGCAACGTCCGATACCCCTGTGGGTTCAAACCTGCCATAACTTTCTGTAGGAGTAATCAAATCGCTTCAAATTCGGTTTGTAGGTAGAGAGGTCGTATACCTATCGATTTGTTCTGTTCGTTAATTTTTATGTCAACCGTTACGGAGATACAGCGGCGCAAAGTTGGTACAAGTTTCCCGCTCGAATCGCGCCGTTGTACGTGCGTGACCCGCTTCCATGCACCAAATACATGAATATGCAACTACTTCCTGTGGGCTGACACTTCGATAACTTATAGCCACACCTACTCTGCGCTGGATACGTGAATCCATCTCCTGGTCGGACTCACATGCAGTTGTTATACTATTCGATCCCTATTTCGTTATCTTCTGCGTACATAAACTTTATGGCGACGTCAACTGAAGACAAGATCATAAGAGTTTCAATCGGCGGACGTGAAGTTCGAGCGGTGCGAATACGACGATCGTGAGAAAGGTTACTAGATCTATGCTAGTACAGTGACGATGGTGGTCCCATTTACACCGTGCACTTGTGTCTGTTGTGGGATAATATCCATGGTCCCCGTTGTGGGATCAAATCCATGGTCCATTTACATGTACATCCTGTACTTGTGTAGTTTGGGGTCAAATCCATGGTCCCATTTACACCCTGTACTTGTGTCTGTTTAGGGTCAAATGCATGGTCCCATTTACACACTGTAGGTGTATCAATTGTGGGGTCAAATCCATGGTCCTGTACTTGTGTCTGTTGTGGGGTCAAATGCATGATCCCATTTACACCCTGTACTTGAGTCTGTTTTAGGTTCAAATCAATGGTCCCATTTACACCCTGTACTTGAGTCTGTTTAGGGTCAAATCTATGATCCCATTTACACCAGCACTTGTGTCTGTTTTGGGGTCAAATGCATGGTCCCATTTACACCCTGTACTTGAGGTCAAATCCATGGTCCCATTTACACCCTGTATTCGTGTGTGTTGTGGGGTCAAAACCATGGTTCCATTTATACCCTGTACTTGTGATCAAATCCATGGTCCAATTTACACCCTTTACTTGTGATCAAATCCATGGTCCCATTTACACACTGTACTTGTGTCTGTTGTGGGGTCAAATCCATGGTCTGCTTTACACCCTGTACTTGTGATCAAATCCATGATCCCATTTACACCCTGTACTTGTGTATGCTGTGGGGTCAAATCCATGGTTCCATTTACACCCTGTACTTAAATCTGTTTTAGGTTCAAATCAATGGTCCCATTTACACCCTGTACTTGAGTCTGTTTAGGGTCAATTCATTGGTCCCATTTACACCCTGTACTTTTGTCTGTTGTGGGGTCAAATCCACGGTCCGATGTACTCCCTGTGCTTGTGATCAAATCCATGGTCTCATTTACACCCTGTACTTGTGTCTGTTGTGGGGTCAAATGCATGGTCCCATTTACACTCTGTACACTCTGTACATATGTCTGTTGTGGGGTCAAATCCATGGTCTGCTTTACACCCTGTACTTGGGATGAAATCCATGGTCCCATTTACACCGTGTACTTGTGTCTGTTGTGGGGTCAAATGCATGGTCCCATTTACACCCTATACTTTTGTCTGTTTTGGGGTCGAATCCATGGTTCCATTTACACCCTGTACTTAAATCAGTTTTATGGTCAAATCTATGGTCCCATTTACACCCTGTACTTGAGTCTGTTTAGGGTCAATTCATTGGTCCCATTTACACCCTGTACTTTTGTCTGTTGTGGGGTCAAATCCAAGGTCCGATGTACTCCCTGTACTTGTGATCAAATCCATGGTCTCATTTACACCCTGTACTTGTGATCAAATCCATGGTCCGATTTACACCCTGTACTTGTGATCAAATCCATGGTCCCATTTACACCCAGCCTATACTTGTGATCAAATCCATGGTCCCATTTACACCCTGTATTTGTGTCTGTTGTGGGGTCAAATGCATGGTCCCATTTACACTCTGTACGTATGTCTGTTGTGGGGGATGAAATCCATGGTCCCATTTACACCGTGTACTTGTGTCTGTTGTGGGGTCAAATGCATGGTACCATTTACACCCTATACTTTTGTCTGTTTTGGGGTCGAATCCATGGTTCCATTTACACCCTGTACTTAAATCAGTTTTATGGTCAAATCTATGGTCCCATTTACACCCTGTACTTGAGTCTGTTTAGGGTCAATTCATTGGTCCCATTTACACCCTGTACTTTTGTCTGTTGTGGGGTCAAATCCATGGTCCGATGTACTCCCTGTACTTGTGATCAAATCCATGGTCCCATTTACACCCTGTACTTGTGATCAAATCCATGGTCCGATTTACACCCTGTACTTGTGATCAAATCCATGGTCCCATTTACACCCAGCCTATACTTGTGATCAAATCCATGGTCCCATTTACACCCTGTATTTGTGTCTGTTGTGGGGTCAAATGCATGGTCCCATTTACACTCTGTACGTATGTCTGTTGTGGGGGATGAAATCCATGGTCCCATTTACACCGTGTACTTGTGTCTGTTGTGGGGTCAAATGCATGGTACCATTTACACCCTATACTTTTGTCTGTTTTGGGGTCGAATCCATGGTTCCATTTACACCCTGTACTTAAATCAGTTTTATGGTCAAATCTATGGTCCCATTTACACCCTGTACTTGAGTCTGTTTAGGGTCAATTCATTGGTCCCATTTACACCCTGTACTTTTGTCTGTTGTGGGGTCAAATCCATGGTCCGATGTACTCCCTGTACTTGTGATCAAATCCATGGTCCGATTTACACCCTGTACTTGTGATCAAATCCATGGTCCCATTTACACCCTGTACTTGTGATCAAATCCATGGTCCGATTTACACCCTGTACTTGTGATCAAATCCATGGTCCCATTTACACCCTGTACTTGTGTCTGTTGTGGGGTCAAATGCGTGATCCCATTTAGACCCTATACTTTTGTCTGTTTTGGGGTCAAATCCATGGTCTGCTTTACACCCTGTACTTGTGATGAAATCCATGGTCCCATTTACACCCTGTACTTGTGTCTGTTGTGGGGTCAAATGCGTGATCCCATTTACACCCTATACTTTTGTCTGTTTTGGGGTCAAATCCATGGTCTGCTTTACACCCTGTACTTGTGATGATATCCATGGTCCCATTTACAACCTGTACTTTTGTCTGTTGTGGGGTCTAATTCATGCTCCCATTTATACTCTGTATGTTTGTCTGTTGTGCGGTCAATTCATTGGTCCCATTTATACCCTGTTATGGCCCTGCGTCCAATCAGGTCAGCTCCCTCACTTCATGCGGACAGAACCATGTATTAATGCAAGTTACCTTAATAGCCCCACACTACATGTCCAGTTAGAACCAGTGCATGGGGCACATGCAGAAGGAGTTATCAAACTGCCAGCAAGGGAGAAACCAGGTACTAAAAAATCCTACAGGGTCATTGGGGGCCCCCACAATAATGCAGTTCTCACACTGCGATAGGAATCGGCGCCCCCCCCCCCCCCCCCCCCCCCCACCCCATTCGCCCCCATGGCCCTATCTCCCACTACCTATCCTCCTTTACTGCAATTTGTATCCTTTACTTTCCGAGGCCCAGGCCACCCCCTACTCTATAGCACTCTCAGTCTCCACACAACCAGCCCTCCCACCTACCCACCCACCCACCCACCCCTAAACACCCCTCGTACATATGGTGTAATCAGACTGCCAACAGGGGAGCTTCCAGCTGCCACATTACCAGGATTGAATGGGGTCGTCACAAAAGTAGACCTCAGCATGTGGAGTGGAACCTTGAACTGGAGCCGGCCCCAAACACTGGGGCCAGCCACAAAGGCCCCCTATCCTAGCCCCACACAGTACTAACACCAGCTCATCACTGCAAATGCAATAGAAGCCACTACCTGTGAAACCATTAACCCCCACACTACAAGAGGACTTAATGGTAGGGGAACCATCAACTACAAGTGGAGTTACCAGCTCGCATTGGACAAATTGGAATACCACCGCTGAAGCAGCCTCCATTTGTAGAGTGTACATACGTGCCTACGTTTTTCACTTCTCACATTTTGTGTTGTAGATCTGAACTACTGTAGACATGTACATGTTTGTGCATGTACAGAGTAAATTTTATCTGGTGTGGATGCTATTAGTGGTGAATATAGTTACCAGCTGCCCTATCGGTACTGATTGCGGTGGGTCTGCACCCGTGGTTGATTTATATAGACAACCAAGGCGCCTTGCTTTGCCTAAGCACTGGGAACTACGGTACTGTACGATCGCGAGTAGCAAAACACGTAAGTGCCATTTTGAATGTCACATAAATTGCACGCACAGTCACAGCTACAATGTGGCACGATGAAGACATCAGAATTCATGACCACACAAGTGAAGTTAGCAGACCCTACACTGTCAGAGATGTCAACAGATCTAGACATTACCAGTGTAACCCAGTTTCACCTGTGCCCCACGGCCACTATATACACTGGCACATACATTTTAGCAGATATACAACAGCCTAGGGCTAGGTATACGTAAGTACGTAGTTGATGGATCCGTTACATTTGTAGGGTCTGCTAGCTCCACTGATGTCTTCATCGTGCCACATTGTAGCTGTGACTGTGCATGCAATTTATGTGACATTCAAAATGGCACTTACATGTTTTGCTACTCGCGTACAGTAGTTCCCAGTAGCAGTAAGGGCAAAACGCCCTCTGTTGTCTATATAAACCAACCACGGGTGCAGACCCACCGCAATCAGTACCGATAGGGCAGATAACTATATTCACCACTAACAGCATCCACACCAGATAAAATTTACTCTGTACATGTACATGTACATGTCTACAGTAGTTCAGATCTGAAGAGACAAACTTAGGCACGTATGTACACTCTACAAATGGAGGCTGCTTCAGTGGTGGTATTCCATTTGTCCAATGCGAGCTGGTAACTCCACTTGTAGTTGATGGTTCCCCTAACAGTAAGTCCTCTTGTAGTGTGGGGTTAATGGTTTCACAGGTAGTGGCTTCATTTGCATTTGCAGTGAGGAGCTGGTGTTAGTACTGTGTGGGGCTAGGATAGGGGGCCTTTGTGGCTTGCCCCAGTGTTTGGGGCCGGCTCCATTTCAAGGTTCCACTTCACATGCTGGGGTCTAGTTTTGTGACAACCCCATTCAACCCTGGTAATGTGGCGGCTGGCAGCTCTTCTGTTGGCAGTCTGATTACACCATATGTACGAGGGGTGTTTAGGGGTGGGTGGGTGGGTGGGTGGGAGGGCTGGTTGTGTGGGGACTGTGAGTGCTATAGAGTAAGGGGTGGCCTGGGCCTCGGATACAACTTGCAGTAAAGGAGGATAGGTAGTGGGAGATAGGGCCATGGTGGCGAATGCGGCATGTGTGAATCATTAATGAGGGAGCCCCCAATGACCCTGTAGGATTTTTTAGTACCTGGTTGCTCTCTTGCTGGCAGTCTGATAACTCCATCTGCAATTGCTCCACTGATGCACTGGTGCTAACTGGACATGTAGTGTGGGGCTATTAAGTTAACTTGCATTAATGATTCTGTCTGCGTGAAGTGAGGGAGCTGACCTGATTGGACGCAGGGCCATAACAGGGTATAAATGGGACCAATGAATTGACCGCACAACAGACACACATACAGAGTGTAAATGGGACCATGGATATGATCACAAGTACAGGTGTAAATGGGATCATGGATTTGAACACAAGTACAGGGTGTAAATCGCACCAAGGATTTCACCCCACAAGAGACAAAGGTACAGGGTGTAAATCAGACCATGGATTTGACCCACAACAGACACAAGTACAGGGTGTAAATGGGACCATATATTTGATTACATGTACAGGGTGTAAATCAGACCATGGATTTGACCCCACAACAGCCAAAAGTACAGGGTGTACAAGTGTAAATGGGAGCATGAGTTTGACCCCACAACAGACACGAGTACACAAGTACAGGATGGGACCATGGATTTGATCACAAGTACAGGGTGTAAATCAGACCATGGATTGACCCCACAACAGACAAAAGTACAGGTGTAAATGGGAGCATGAGTTTAACCCCACAACAGACAAAAGTACAAGGGTGTAAATGGGACCATGCATTTGACCCCAAAACAGACACAAATACAGGGTGTAAATGGGACCATGGATTTGATCACAAGTATAGGCTGGGTGTAAATGGGACCATGGATTTGATGATTTGACCCCAAAACAGACACAAGTACAGGGTGTAAATGGAACCATGCATCATGGATTTGACCCCACAATAGACACAAGTACAGGGTGTAAATGGGACCATGGATTTGAACCCACAACAGACAGAAGTACAGGGTGTAAATGGGACCATGGATTTGACCCCACAACATACACAAATACAGGGTGTAAATGAGACCATGGATTTGATCACAAGTACAGGCTGGGTGTAAATGGGACCATGGATTTGATCACAAGAACAGGGAGTAAATCGGACCATGGATTTGACCCCACAACAGCCATAAGTACAGGGTATAAATGGGAGCATGAGTTTGACCCCACAACAGACACGAGTACACAAGTACAGGATGGGACCATGGATTTGATCACAAGTACAGGGTGTAAATCAGACCATGGATTGACCCCACAACAGACAAAAGTACAGGTGTAAATGGAGCATGAGTTTGACCCCACAACAGACAAAAGTACAAGGGTGTAAATGGGACCATGCATTTGACCCCACAACATACACAAATACAGGGTGTAAATGAGACCATGGATTTGATCACACGTACAGGCTGGGTGTAAATGGGACCATGGATTTGATCACAAGTACAGGGAGTAAATCGGACCGTGGATTTGACCCCAAAACAGACACAAGTACAGGGTGTAAATGGAACCATGGAGCATGAGTTTGACCCCACAACAGACAAAAGTACAAGGGTGTAAATGGGACCATGCATTTGACCCCACAACATACACAAATACAGGGTACCATGGATTTGATCACAAGTATAGGCTGGGTGTAAATGGAACCATGGATTTGATCACACGTACCGGGAGTAAATCGGACCATGGATTTGACCCCAAAACAGACACAAGTACAGGGTGTAAATGGAACCATGGATCATGGATTTGACCCCACAATAGACACAAGTACAGGGTGTAAATGGGACCATGGATTTGACCCCACAACAGCCATAAGTACAGGGTGTAAATGGGAGCATGAGTTTGACCCCACAACAGACACAAGTACACAAGTACAGGATGGGACCATGGATTTGATCACATATACAGGGTGTAAATCAGACCATGGATTGACCCCACAACAGACAAAAGTACAGGTGTAAATGGAGCATGAGTTTGACCCCACAACAGACAAAAGTACAAGGGTGTAAATGAGACCATGGATTTGACCCCACAACATACACAAATACAGGGTGTAAATGAGACCATGGATTTGATCACACGTACAGGCTGGGTGTAAATGGGACCATGGATTTGATCACAAGTACAGGGAGTAAATCGGACCGTGGATTTGACCCCAAAACAGACACAAGTACAGGGTGTAAATGGAACCATGGAGCATGAGTTTGACCCCACAACAGACAAAAGTACAAGGGTGTAAATGGGACCATGCATTTGACCCCACAACATACACAAATACAGGGTGTAAATGGGACCATGGATTTGATCACAAGTATAGGCTGGGTGTAAATGGAACCATGGATTTGATCACACGTACCGGGAGTAAATCGGACCAGGGTTTTGACCCCAAAACAGATACAAGTACAGGGTGTAAATGGAACCATGGATCATGGATTTGACCCCACAATAGACACAGTTACAGGGTGTAAATGGGACCATGGATTTGACCCCACAACAGACAGAAGTACAGGGTGTAAATGGGACCATAGATTTGACTAGGAAGCTGACAAAAGTACCCAGTGCAAATGGGAGCATGATTTTGGCCACATAACAGACACAAGTACAGGTTGTAAATCGGACCATGGATTTGATCTTAAAACAGACTCAAGTACAGGGTGTAAATGGGAGCATGAGTTTGACCCCATAATAGACACAAGTACAGGGTGTAAATGGGACCATGGATTTGACCCCACAACATACACAAATACAGGGTGTAAATGAGACCATGGATTTGATCACAAGTACAGGCTGGATGTAAATGGGACCATGGATTTGATCACAAGTACAGGGAGTAAATCGGACCATGGATTTGACCCCAAAACAGACACAAGTACAGGGTGTAAATGGAACCATGGATCGTGGATTTGACCCCACAGTAGACACAAGTACAGGGTGTAAATGGGACCATGGATTTGACCCCACAACAGACAGAAGTACAGGGTGTAAATGGGACCACAGATTTGATCTTACAACAGACTCAAGTACAGGGTGTAAATGGGAGCATGAGTTTGACCCCATAATAGACACAAGTACACGGTGTAAATGGGACCATGGATTTGACCCCACAACATACACAAGTACAGGGTGTAAATGGAACCATGGATTTGACCCCACAGCATACTCAAGTACAGGGTGTAAAGCAAATGGAACCATGGATTTGACCCCACAGCATACTCAAGTACAGGGTGTAAAGCAAATGGAATCATGGATTAGACACTAGTACAGGATGTAAATAGGACCATGGGTTTGACCCCACAACAGACACAAGTACAGTGTGTAAATAGAACCATGGATCATGGATTTGACCCCACAATAGACCCAAGCACAGGGTGTAAATGGGACCATGGATTTGACCCCACAACAGACAGAAGTACACGGTGTAAATGGGACCATAGATTTGACCCTAAAGCAGACAAAAGTACAGGGTGCAAATGGGAGCATGAGTTTGACCGCATAACAGACACAAAGGTTGTAAATCGGACCATGGATTTGATCTTACAACAGACTTAAGTACAGGGTGTAAATGGGAGCATGAGTTTGACCCCATAATAGTCACAAGTACAGGGTGTAAATGATGGATTTGACCCCACAACATACACAAGTACTGGGTGTAAATGGGATCATGGATTTGACCCCACAACATACACAAGTACAGGTATAAATGGGACCATACATTTCAGCCTAAACAGACTCAACTACAGGGTGTAAATGGGACCATTGAAGATGGATTTGATCCCACAATAGACACTAGTACAGGATGTAAATGGGACCATGGATTTGATCCCACAACAGACACATACACCATGTATATCCCACAATAGACACAACAAGTACAGGGTGTAAATGGGACCAATGATTTGACCCCAAAACATACACACGTTTAGAGTGTAAATGGGACCATAGATCTGACCCTAAAACAGACTAAAGTACAGGGTGTTAATGGGACCATGCATTTGACCCCACAACAGACACAAGTACAGGGTTAAATGGGACCATGGATTATATCTCACAACAGACACAAGTACAGTGTGTAAATGGGACCATGGATTTGATCTTAAGTACAGGGTGTAAATAGGACCATGGATTTGAACCCACAACAGACACAAGTTCTAGGTGTAAATGGGAGCATGAGTTTGACCCCACAACAGACACAAGTACAGGGTGTAAATGCGATCATGAATTAGATCTCACAACAGACCAAGTATAGGGTGTAAATGGAACCATGGTTTTGACCCCACAACACACACGAATACAGGGTGTAAATGGGACCATGGATTTGATCACAAGTACAAGGTGTAAATGGGACCATGGATTTGACCCCGCAACAGACAAAAGTACAGGATGTAAATGGGACCATGGATCATGGATTTGACCCCACAACAGACACAAGTGCTGGTGTAAATGGGATCATAGATTTGACCCTAAACAGACTCAAGTACAGGGTGTAAATGGGATCATGCATTTGACCCCACAACAGACACAAGTACAGGACCATGGATTTGACCCCACAATTGATACACCTACAGTGTGTAAATGGGACCATGCATTTGACCCTAAACAGACACAAGTACAGGGTGTAAATGGGACCATGGATTTGACCCCAAACTACACAAGTACAGGATGTACATGTAAATGGACCATGGATTTGATCCCACAACGGGGACCATGGATATTATCCCACAACAGACACAAGTGCACGGTGTAAATGGGACCACCGTCGTCACTGTACTAGCATAGATCTAGTAACCTTTCTCACGATCGTCGTATTCGCACCGCTCGAACTTCACGTCCGCCGATTGAAACTCTTATGATCTTGTCTTCAGTTGACGTCGCCATAAAGTTTATGTACGCAGAAGATAACGAAATAGGGATCGAATAGTATAACAACTGCATGTGAGTCCGACCGGGAGATGGATTCACGTATCCAGCGCAGAGTAGGTGTGGCTATAAGTTATCGAAGTGTCAGCCCACAGGAAGTAGTTGCATATTCATGTATTTGGTGCATGGAAGCAAGTCACACACGTACAACGGCGCGATTCGAGCGGGAAACTTGTACCAACTTTGCGCCGCTGTATCTCCGTAACGGTTGACATAAAAATTAACGAACAGAACAAATCGATAGGTATACGACCTCTCTACCTACAAACCGAATTTGAAGCGATTTGATTACTCCTACAGAAAGTTATGGCAGGTTTGAACCCACAGGGGTATCGGACGTTGCAATACTAGCACGGAGCAAGTGCAAGACCCCCAAAAGTATTTTACCATAGAGAAATGGTGTAGTATGAAGTGTTGAAAATAGGAAGTTGATAGCGTTAACCGTTCGGAAGATATAGCGATTCAAAAGAGAAGCATTTTTATAACATTTTATATATATATACGAAGGGCCATTTTGTCGGAAACTGTCCCATATATATATATATATATATTTATTTACGTTTTCACTTGATCATTTTGTCCGTCATTCACCTGATATTATTCAAATGACGCGGTACAACATACTATGGGCTGAACGATGCGTTCTGTAAGTATTCTGTAAGTAATAGTATTGCTGCTATTCATATCAAGTTTCTTTATAAATCTATAGTTTCATATTATATGGAAGGGGACAACGATGGTAAATGATATCATAAATATGATTACAATTTTATGATAACAAACATGCACAAAAAGTGTGAAACTTGTTCATGTAACAATAATTTTGGTTTGGTCAATGTGCTTAACTTGATTTCTCCACTGTTACACAAGCATTGTCTTCAACAGCGCTGTGTATATTTTGATGTCTATAAAATTATATGTTTTTAATTAGGTGTTGGAATCAGTAATTCGTCTTAATATAGTTACACATTACCCCGTTTCATTTAGCAACATTTAATCAACGTATAAACGTACGCGTACATGCACCAGAGCACCGCTTATACTGTCAGTCAAAATTGACCTACAAAGGCTCCAAACGGTCTCTGGTTTGCACGGCGGCCATATACAGACCGGAACAGCGATTGCCGTAAGCCGTTGGTTAGCCGCGGCAACACTAATTATATAGAGCCGTATAATTTATATTTGCTAGACGTCCGTTGGAGCTGCATGCATATTTCGTATAGACCATTGAGGAACTTATAAAAATACCGGCATACACAATACTAAACCAGCATTCCGAGTCACGTAGTAATGGGACAGCCGATAATTAATATAATTGGTATATGAATGGGCGCAATTATCAACAGCAGGAATTCGGAGAGAAAAATGTACGAAAATAAAATAAGCACGTCACTGTCTGCGCATCGTTGAAAGGAGTGGAATGAGTCCACTTGTGTCAAAAACGGCCCAGCCAAACGCTCAAAAAACGAATTAACACACAGACATTCGACATTTGACATAATATAATAATTATTATATACATGTGTAATACAGTAGTGCTTTTCGCCACAATGGACGGTGGAAAAAACGTTTAGTGTTAAACTGGTTGCACAAACAGAGCTATAAAAATAATAATTATTATATCATGCACAACTTCACAACTGATGTTTGGCATAATAGTGTATGGAATCAGTCGAGTTCTGGAATCAACATTCACCATTTAAAAAAAAACCCCCAAAAAAACACCGCAACATTTTTTCTGCTTATGTACATGCACCGGCCACTAAACTCGTTAACTCCATAGCATCGGTTATCAATTCGTTGCATGCACGATATCAATATTTTATTCCTCACTTTAGGTCGTTTAGATGAGCGAGCAAGCCGGTTGGATATACCCATAGCCCTTTCCACGAACATGCGAATATGCCTTTACACGGTTCCACACGTCTATACAGCTGAGATCCCATCAATCCTGGCACTGTATGTGCGAATAACACATGTGAACACATACACGTAAAAGTGAACTATGCACGTGATATAAAAAATCTGACCGAGCAAAATAGGAGACAGGCCCTCAGCTACGGTGATGAAAGTTATCATCGCGAAGGCTGCGATCTTGCAAAGTGACATTTTTTACCGGCTCCTTCTGAGGTACACGCACCAGCACAGGCAGCAGCACAGGCACAGGCGCACTGTATATATATATACAATTATAATTACATATATAATTATAATTATATATATATATATGGGACAGTTTCCGAGAAAATTGCGCTTCGCATATATAAATAAAATGTTATATAATTGCGTTGCGTTTGAATCACTATAACCTCCGAAAGGTTAAAGCAATCGACTTCCTATTTTCAAAACTTTATACCACACCATTTCTCTATGGTGCAATACATTTTGGGATCTTGAACTTGCTCCGTGCCAGTATTGCAACGTTCGATACCCCTCCGGGTTTAGACTCGTCATTACTTTCGATAGAAGTAATCAAATCACTTTAAATTCGGTTTGTGGATAGAGAGATCCTATACCTATCGATTTGTTCTGTTCGTTAATTTTTATGCCATTCGTTACGGAGATACAGTTAAACAAACTACGTCGATGTTTTCCCGCTTGATTCGCGCCAATGTTTTAATCCCCGCCTTTCCATACATTGAACGGGACGCAGTTTGCCCAAATCATTGGCGCGAATCGAGCGGGAAAATGTGCAAGTAGTTTGTTCAACTGTATCTCCGTAACGGATAACATAAAAATTAACGAACAGAACAAATCGATAGGTATAGGATTTCTCTACCTATAAACCGAATTTGAAGTGATTTGATTACTCCTATCGAACGTAATGGCGGGTTTGAACCCAGATGGGTATCGAACGTTGCAATACTGGCACGGAACAAGTTCAAGATCCCAAAATGTATTTTGTCATAGATAAATGGTGCAGTATGAAGTGTTGAAAATAGGAAGTCGATAGCGTTACCCGTTCGGAAGTTATAATGATTCAAACGCAAGACAATTTTATTATCTTTTATTTATATATGCGAAGCGCAATTTTCTCGGAAACTGTTCCATATATATATATATACAGTGGCGTAGCAAGGGGGGGGCAAGGGGGGCGGTCGCCCCGGGCGCCGAGTTGAGAGGGGCGCTAAAATCGTGGGGAAAATTTTTTTTTTATAGGTCAAACAAAAATTTTAAAAGTAGGTCTAAGGTCAGGCTCAGCATAATTTCTTTGATAATCGTACGGTACCGGTTGTATTCAGGTTCACTCAAGGAAAAATTATATAGCGATCATAGGACGACTATCGTTTGGATCGGTGTCTCTTGGCCTGAAATAGTTCGAAGAGGCAGGTAAACAGAAAATAAGTTAATTAACCCCAACAGATTAACCCGCTAGTCTCGCTTAAAAAACTTTGTTGTCCAAACGCAAGGGGCCCCCCCCCCCCCCCCCCCCGCTCGTATGTTCGGCCAAACGCAAGAGGAGGGGGGGGGGGGGGGGGGGGGGGGGGGGGGGCGCCATTAGTGCATTTTGCCCCCGGGCGCCCAACACCCTCGCTACGCCACTGTATATATATATAATAATATGCATAGGTGAAAACGATTTATATATAGGCTGTAACCAGCTACACAATGTAGGTATTGTTTCTGTGTTTCAGTTGCCAGCTGTTCATTTCTTTCCACAAAAGGCTCGTATATGACTGAAACACGGAAAACTGAGTTGTACTATGAGGTGCGGCTTTCATTTCAATTTGGTTTCACCAAAATAGAGAAATGCGACACATTAAGTTAAGGACAAGCTATAGGTATAAGTGGAGGTAGGAAGTTAAAAATACGCACACACACGCACATGCACACATGCACACATGCACACACACACACACAAACACGCACACACACACACACACACACACACACACAAACACACACACACACACACACACACACACACACACACACACACACACACACCCCTTTGTGTGCTGATCTTCATGATCACCATGTTAATATTAGGGACCCCACTCCCAATATGCCATGCACAGTAGCGCAAAGAGTACACACTCTGCTACATCAGTGCTATATGAACAAAATGGCATATCGCCATTGGGGTTGGAGACAAAAGTAGAAGCCATTCTTGATGTTAGAATAGTCAAAGGGAGAGGAGTGACCATGCAATCTTCACAAAAACGATTCTGAGGGTTCCATGGTCCTGACTTAATTTCTTTGCTTTTTCATGGAAATGCAAGTTGATCAAGTAGATAAAAAAACATTCTCTCAGAGAAACGTAGTGTTATATAGGATTTGAAGGCAATGGTGGTGTACAAAGGAAGGGAACAAGGGGTTGGAGATACAATAATTATTCCTATATTTAGCACTTTGTAGAACGGCATTACAATTATGTTGCTAAATATAGGAATAATTATTGTATCTCCAACCCCTTGTTCTCTTCCTTTTTACACCACCATTGCCTTCAAATCTTATATAACACTAACTCGCTCAGAAAGAATGTTTTTATATCTTGTTTCACTGATTCTTTTATTTTTTTACTACTAGTATAATGTACAACCCAGGCCCGTAGCCAGGGGGGTGCAAACGATTGCAATTGCACCCCCCCCCCCCCCCCCCCCCCCCTCCCCCACTGGATGCAAGGTCCGCTTGGCAGGCTATGAATATTATTCACTTTATTGTGCAATCTACACATATTGATAAGAACTGCCAGTTGTATATTGTGCATGAGTACATGTAAGAGCACTGGTACGGGATCAAATCAGGGCCGTAGCAGCCGGTCAGGCATTCGGGCTATAGCTCGACCACTTTTTGCCCCTCGAGAGACGGCTGAAAAGGATACGGATAAAATTGTGTGTGTACACCCGGTATATGGATAATCAAGTTATATATTTGCAGATTACCCGCAAATTATAATTCGACAATGATTCAGCTACATGTAATTGCGAGCCGCTGCTTTTTTTTTTTTTGTAATTCAAAAAACCAGTCACATTTAGGATTTGATTTTAGTATTAATTGTATAGTTAACGCGAGCGCCTCATGGCTAGCTGTTCAATCGAGGCTAATTTTCAATCATCATCCCTAAACAAGCGTTTGGTGCGAAGGGTATAACTCATGCATTGGCCACAATGGCGTTCCATCTGTTATAATATGCATTTTTCATGAAATAAACATTAAGCACCATTTTACTAAAATCAAGACAAATAAATTAATTTCAACCATGCATAAATAATTCATGTATGTATTTAAAAGATGATGCAAAATATTATAAATATCATCTACAATACCTTTTAAATAATTCATGACGTCTACTGACGAAATGTTTGCTCACGTGTACATGTAACATTGATTTAATTTAATAGTAAAATAACTTATATTAAGTCTACATGTATATTTATAATACAGCGTGCCAAGAGGGTGTGGCACTACGATACTACTGTATATGCATGGATTGAAAAGTTAGTTAGTTGATAAATAAATAATGCAACGCATGCTGATATAAGGGATCTGCGTGCTAGAGTAAATCAAAAACCAATGTGCTGCAAATCTTAATAAAGGGTGGCAACTCAATTTATCGTTAAGATTCAATTAAAAAAAATAAAGTGTAATACAATAATTAGGTCAGAAAACATTGATTTTGTGCACATGTTAATGGAAAGCTATGTTTTGCTTTCCCGAACTGAAATCTTCAATGTAATAGTATTGCACAGTTTGCATCTTACAACCTTTCTACACGTAATAATGAGGTGGTAAATGTATTTTATAGCGGTTAGTTAAGAGTAGCCATTTTCATATATTTAAATAGGTGTACCGGCATATAGGTGTAATTTTGTTTTGAATAAATCTGAACCATTAGTACTTATAAATTCAACACAAATTCAAATCCTATGTACTAGCAACGGAACACATACTATAGGATGACTTTTTGAACACCATCAGTTTTAATACCCCCGGCTGCATGTAGGAGGTGGGTATGGGAGGGGCTGTACCCCCTTCTGACCAGCCAGGGGGTTTATGGAACTATGAGCGCTATATAGCTGTAAGCTCCTCCATCACAGCAACTGACTAGCAGCTTTGCAAAAGTCTTGCAATTCTGTATACTTAATTTTGTGACACTTCAATCCTACAGCATTACTACTTTGTAATAATGAAAATGTGGTACCAGCCTTCCTTTACCAAGTAGTAAATAGGACTATGTAATAACCACATTTGCTTTCATGTATATCTGCATGCAGGGAAAAAAGTATTGCGACACTTCAATTATGTATGGCATTGGCCAGATTTAGTGCTTTGTATGAAGAAATGTTGTACCAGCCGGCCTTCCTATGTGGGAGTAAATAGAACTATGTAGTAGAGGAAGACTTTAACCATATTTGCTTTCATACAGCAATGTATACATGCAGCTAGATGTACATGAAAGCAAACGCGGTAAAAGTTTTCCTCTACTACATAGTCCTATTTTCTATATACTTGGTAAAGGAAGGCTGCATGGTACCACATTTCCATTATTTGGGTCATACAAAGTAGTAAATCTGGCCATGCACTGCCGTAGGATTGAAGTGTGACAAATTTTTTGCAATTGAGTACAAATTGCAAGACTTAAAAGAAAATTGCTAAAGTTGCAAAGGCCGATCCGTGCTGTTCCGATCTAGACCGGTACGCCAAATAGAGCTGTTGAGCAGCGTGAACGGGTTCCCGAAGCTTTCTGTGGAACCGTTCTAGCGCGGACCAATTAAGGAACCGTTCTGTAGTGTGAACGGAATGTAAGATAGAAGCCTGAACTTTGGACCCGGTACTTTGGGCCCGGTTTTAATTATTTGTTCATTTTTTGACAGTATGCTTCAAGTACTTATTCCTTCCAACCCATGGCCAGAAAATGCACGCCTTCATTACTAATTCCTGACGCGTTATGACGTTTTTCCCGTTTCATTACCGTGCACGCGTCCATTGAAATGTATGGAGGATGACACTCTTTTGATCACTGTCACTCAGGAAAAGATGCCCATGACAAGGAAAAAGAACTTTATGATGCAGAGGGTCATAAGGTATGCCTCTATCAAAAAGGAAAGACTAACTGCTGTTAGTACAACCATTAGGGCCGGTGTCACGGTACAGTTTATCCCGGTATACTGTATCCGCCCGGATAATTCATGCTAGGATATTTTATCCGGCCGGATAATATGCCCTAGTACGTTTTATCCTACCCTAGTACATATTATCCTACCCTAGGATAATATGCCCTAGTACGTTTTATCCCTTTTAAGGCATAAAACATGTACATGTTCTTTAAATACAAAATTATATTTTCCTAACAATTTCAAAATGACTGTTTATGTTTGTTAAATAAATGCATTCTTCTTCACTCATTCTGTTTGATACATCTTTTTGAGAGTGTCTTAGCCACTTGTAGGTTGACCCACATGGTGAAAAACAGTAAATTGTAGTATTCAGCATGGCCACAGCTGACATAATCTCCATTTCTGTTGCCCAGGTATTCAGAGACTGCATCTTCGTTCACTTCAGATATTGTTCCATCGATTCATTTGAGACAAGCATGCCAGCAAATTCAGGAATTGTAGCATTGTGCTCCATAAAAGATGTTACAAGCAAACGAACTTCCTCATGGACATCTTGCGACCCTGTAAGAACTTGAGAAAGGCTTCGAAAGAAACAGTTACCATCTCCTTTTATTCTGTATGTTGAAGGAGCCTGTTCTATTCCAATCTTTACACATTCCGTACGTTTCATGTAGTTACTGCGAATGAAAGATAATCCAAGTATTCGACACTTCTCTTGTTGCCATGCACTGCAAGTAGGTTGAAATAGTATGGAACCTGTATGATTAGCATCGACTATCTCTATTGAATTTCCGTGGGCTTGCGATGACAGCAACTTTTCCATTGTAACTCCACCATCAAAACATCGGTCTCTGGCATCATATATCCATTGACAGAAATCATCTATTTCAGATGGGGATATCAGGTAATAGATTCCACCAAGGACATTTACGAACTTCAGTGATAGATTGCAGGCTTTCATCCAAATGTTCATAAGGGCAGTGGCCTTAATCGCTGTACGTCCATTAAGGATGGAGAATAACTTCTGTCTGAACTTGTCAAACTCAGAGTGGAGGCATTCATTAACAACTACAAAATCTCCATTGCACACCTCTCTCAGTGAATCTTCTCCATAAAATTCTCTGAAATCAATCCAAGCTGAAGCTGTTGTATCTTTGCTGAGTGCAAATTCATCATGATGCAATCCAAGTGATTCCCACTGTTGATAACATGAAATGTGTTGAAATTATTTATCTAGACGTACATGCCTGTACATTTCTTATAGAAACTTACTTCAAACTCTTCATCTTCCTCTGCTCTGTAGCACAATCTATCTGCTCTCGATCGCAATAAGCGCAACAGTTGTGTAGAATGTAGCTGCTCATGAAGTGATTCTTCATTGTATTGCAATGCATCTTGAGAGTGCCTATCACCAATCTGCCCAGCTTTATCATCCAGCAATGCCTTTCGATCATCAGCATCATCATTTGTATCTTCTTCCTTAAGTTCTTCATCACCACACACATCATCGCAATAAGACTTTTCACCATCACTAATGTCATCATTTTCCTCATTATCTGGCAAGAATAATGTATTAACCTATAGCTACATGCATGCATGTTGAGTTACAAAATGAAATTGTACTCACCGATTTCTTGTGCTCCATCCTAAATTTGGGGGATAAAGGACAAAGTAATGTATACGCCTACATGTAAATATGCCCACCACAAATGGTTGAAGATATTCTTTAAGAAGAACACCATTGTACGCTTTTTTCAAAATAGAACCATCTGATGACTTCAATGTGTAACGTCCTTTGCTTAGGCTTTCAACTACTTCATAAGGACCTAGCCACTTTTTCTCCAGTTTTCCTCCCATTCTATGTGAGTTTCGCATGTTCTTCAGCAAAACCATTGTGCCAGTGATGAAACTCTGCAAGATTAGAAATTGTCAAACACAATAAACCATAATTATTCCATACATGTAGAGTGCCATGCTTTGCATCGTACTGTGTCTTTTGACGTTCCTGAGCTCGTGCAATGTTTTTGAGAACCTTCTGATGGTATTTCTTCCTGATTGCTAGCAGATGACCATATGTTTCTTCCGTACATGTGTTCTCTCCTGCGACATTAGTGGTGGTTTCTTTGCTGATGAATTCATGATCGATTCCCTTACGAGGGTTACGATTGTACATAATGAAGAAAAGGCTAAACTTTGAAGAATCCTGCTTTGCTATGCGATAAGCATACAACGCTGCATCAATATTTTCATCCCAGTTATCTTCAGCCTCTGCAAACTTTCTTAAAGCCCTGGTCAGTGTTTGATTGGTGCGCTCGTCCAAACCATTTGTTTGAGGGTGATAGGGACTGCTTATCCGATGTTCAATTCCTGTCAGCTTAAACAAACAGCTATTAAAGGATAAAAATCAATAATGGTTCTAACACATAAAACAATAGTATATTACCTTGTAAATCGATTCACAAATTCTCGTCCTTGATCTGATATTATGATTTCAGGCCAGCTATGACGACAAAAAGTTGAAAAAAAAAAATCTGCAACTCCAACTGCTGTCTTGTCTTTCAAAGGAGCAGCTTCGGGCCACTTGGAGAAATAATCTGTGGCTGTTACTATGTACTTGTTGTTCCTACATGTTACTGGTAATGGACCTAAAATATATACACAGTGTTGCTGGACTACAGAGAAAATTATTCGTGATATCTAAATGTACATACCTATCAGATCAATGCCAATCTGACTCCAAACTTGGCTTGGAACTGGAATAGGGTGAAGTTCAGGTTTCTTTCCTTCCAGTTTTGCGTTCACCCGCTGACACACATCACATCGTCTGCAGTACTCGTTTACATCTTTGTTCAGTCCTTTCCACCAGTACGTTTGTCCGATCTGTAACAACATAAGAAACACAGAAGTACATGAGCTAATTAATTGATGTATACTGTACATGTACACGCAAACACAAAGACCGTCAATACACTGCATGAGTATACCTTAACAATGTACACGTAAAATTTGGGGCGATGTTTGTACAAGACAAATTTTTGGCTACAGCAGCTTGCAGAAATAAAAGAAGAGCTAGATATCCAGATATATGTATAACTCCCTACATTACTACGCGACATTCACTAACTCAGTAACGTACCTTCGCTCGCGTTTTGTCCCTGCCGTAGTGGCAGCCATCAACACCATCATGGCAGGCACGAATAATCTTTGTTCTTTCCTTTTCATTAGCAATCACCCTTTTGAGACATATCTGAGCCATCGTATCAGTTGTTCGGTAGTACAGCACTCGTTCTTTTAGAACAAACAAAGCAGCTTGCTGGCGTATTCCACGTTTCTCATTTTCTGTAACTCCAAGTGGATACACACGTGAATACCCAAGGTTACTCTCTTCACAAGATGCGACTGTACCGCTTCTCGTCAATATGCGTACTACACATTTTACGCCAAAAAAAAAAAAAACACCACGTGTTATGGCGGATAAAGTATCCTAGGGTAGGTTAAAATATACTATCCGACCGGATAATAAATACTAGGACATATTATCCCCCCAGATAAAATATTCGGGGGGATAAAATATGCTGTGACACCGGAGTGTGACATATTATGATGTTCATGACCCTTTTACCCTCGCTTCCCTGATGACTTTTATCATTAAGGTTCTTTGTAGATGCCAATATTCAATAATAAATTGACAAATGCAGCGTGTGTGCCCTGCCGCGATGAAGGTTTTCAAACAAGAAAACACAAATCACCGACCACGGTATGAATCCTTGCAACGATGGTTCGATACTTGACAGCTTGTTACACATGTGTCGACTGTTGTGCGTGTGCATGGGTGGCTACCGGTATAGATGCGATTGTACTTTTATTGGTAATAGGCCTATTTGGCTGCTCTGACATTCGTTTTAAGCCCTGTAAGGCGCGATCATGCATGTTCGGAGTGTTTTAGCTACCTATATGTACATGTACAAGAATTCTAGAACGGCTTGTTTTGGTTGCGTTGGTTTTAAAGGATTCGATTCCGGCTTACTCACCTATATCGCTAATTCTACCACAAAAGGAGTTCGTGGATATGATTCCTATAGCAAAGCCACTCTTTTGCACCTGTTCTACCTTCATTTGTAAAGATGGGCATGCTCTTACTTGCAAACCTGACGCCATTTTTTTTGTAGGTTTCGTTCCTTTTTTTTTTTTTTTTTGCAAATTGTACTTATGTATCTGCGCGTGTCTATATATTTTTTCATCTCTGCAGAATGAAAACTACCAATACAGCAAAAAAACCCGTTCCACAGAGACGAACCTTATAAGGATAAATCACGTGAGGAATACATGCAGCAATTTAAGTTTATTGGGAAATGCAACCCACTTTTTTACTATATCCACATGTGAGAAGTTGGAAAAGGTGACAGCCTTGTGAAGATGGAGGGAGGTAGCCACATGTATGTAGGTGGAGGGAGGTAGAATTGTGAGGGTGGAGGAAGGTAGCCTTGTGAGGGTGGAAGGAGGTAGCCTTGTGAAGGTGGAGGGTAGTAGCCTTGTGAGGGTGTAGGGAGGTAGCCTTGTGAGGGTGGAAGGAGGTAGCCTTGTGAGGGTGGAGGGAGGTAGCCTTGTGAGAGTGGAGGGAGGTAGCCTTGTGAAGGTGGAGGGAGGTAGCCTTGTGAGGGTGGAGGGAGGTAGCCTTGTGAGGGTGGAGGGAGGTAGCCTTGTGAGGGTGGAGGAAGGTAGCCTTCTGAAGGTGGAGGGAGGTAGCCTTGTGAAGGTGGTTTTGTGAAGGTGGAGGGAGGTTGTTTTGTGAAGGTGGAGGGAGGTTGTTTTGTGAAGGTGGAGGCGGGAAGTAGCCTCGTGAGATAGCCTTGTGGAGGCAGAGGAGAGAGTGCCTTGTGAAGGTGAATGGGAGATATCCTTGTGGAACAGCTGGGAAAAGATAATACTTGTAGGCCCTTCTCCCTAGAGATGAGGAATTTGATAGCACACCCCAGAGGCAGCCACTGGAATATGAATCAAATTAAGTTTAAAGGTTTCTGATGTAGGGTACTCCTGGAGTACAGTTACATGTAGAAGGAGATAGATCTATGTGTTACATCTATAATTGTTTAAATCGGCTACAATTGTCACATCCTGTGGTGTCCACCTTTATTAGTTTGGTTAGAAAAACTCCTTGGTTTGGTTGTACACATAGCACAGACACCAGCTGTCTGCCAGGAGAGGAGGCTTACCTACATGATCATCTGGTATGGACCAGGGACTGGACACAAAGATTTGCATCTCATGGACTGTGCCAGCCACCCTTCCAACATGCACCTGGTGAAAACACTTCAGCAACAACTCAAATGGAAGGCTTTATGTGGTCTAGCTATATGTACATGGCTCTGCAGATATATGTAATAGGTGATGTAACAGTTGTGGTGTGGCATTGATATTTATTTGGTTATGTATTGGTTGTGTATGTGTGTGTGTGATTGTGATAAATGTGGAAAGTTCAAGAAGGTATTACAGCAGAGACTCAAAGTCTTTGTGGTCACCTATTTAATTAGGGTGGTGGCATGTGGTCATTAGTTATGGCTGTTATGTAAACGTTTCACATGCATGGCCCTCACATATTTGTAGTTTCTATCCAGCATCCTAGCCATTGTGTATGAGTCATGATCACCAGCCTTCATGCCATTGGCCATCGATCTGTTCACTGGTGACAGATCAGAGCTGCATCATGGCATCCTTTTTTGTGCACTTGCTTAGAAATTCGATAGACAGGTGCATGTATGTGATCTTTTCTTCAACTGCATGCCCATGCAAGTCCTGTGTCATGTGTGTATTTGCATGTACATGTGTGTGTGTATTTGCATGTACATGTGTGTGTGTATTTGCATGTACATGTGTGTGTATTTGCTTGTACATGTGTGTGTGTATTTGCAAGTACATGTGTGTGTGTGTATTTGCATGTACATGTGTGTGTGTGTGTGTATTTGCGTGCATGGTGCATGTTTGTATTTGCATTTGGGTGTGGGTGCGTGTGCATTTCCTTCCAGCCGCTCAATCATCAAAAAGTAGAACACACGGCATAACAAACACACACATCTCAGGCCAACTGCCGAATACGTTTACGACTGTTCATCCTTCTTGTATACCCTAGCCAAAATTCTGGCGGAGCTGGATAGAAATGAGTACAGGACTTAACCTCGTAGCAGATATTGGGTCTGGGAACGAGACTGCTATGGAGTGACCTTGCTTGCCAATAGACCCTTCCTTTAACGGCGTAAGGAATGCAATTATTCTTAATTGCGTCACTTCCGGAGTTCTTCCTGCGCGCGAGCACTAACATTGTACCAGGCTGTTGATAATTTTCGACCGACCAAGCCTCTGTCACAACAGTACTCACAGAGGCAGACATCCCAGGTGCGTTTCTCGAGGAGCCACTAGAGATCCGGGCATAAGTACAGTTTAGGTTCCGGAATTAATTTCATTATAATAGTAAGGTTTCGTGGCCAAGCCGTTTGTTTAGACATTATGAAATCATTAAGGCAACTCGGCATTGCGGAACTGCCGTTTCCTTCCGTGTAGCACGAGCTAGGGCCATTTCACCGCCAAAACTTGGCATAGCGTTTAGAAGTCCTAACATGTCACAAAACCACGCCTGTACGTATGCCACACAGGCCCATACCCACACTGGAGTGGTATCTCTAAAACCACGTGCATGGCGCCCGATAGTACGCGTGCAATACAATGGCGTACCTCTGAAATTATGATTGCCACACGCAATCCACGATCTTGTATGCACACCTTGGCGCCCAGGCCGAAGCAATATGCCAAAGTACTACAGTGTGGTCTAGGCCCCAGACTATTCGTAGCACATCACACCTCAACGTTTCATTGCGCATGCGCAATTAATATACCTTTTGTAGTTTACATGTCACGGCTGTTACAATTGGACAAAAAGGGTCATAATTAGAGCACAGGAAAAAGATTTACGGTTCAACAACCGCTTTCCTTTACAAGCTCATTAAAGTTTCAACTTAAGGTTTTCGCAGCCAATCGATCTAATGCGAATAAAATTGCAACAAACGGTAACTAGAACTAGTCCTCTTGTTAGATTTAGCTTCACGCATCCATTAGCCTCGAGTGGCGCACTGCATTTCGTTCCGCGCATAGGATGGTTCTTTTTAGGCGGGAAAAGTAGCATAAAATCACGACTGTGTAGCTCAGTTTTTTTCCGCCCTTATAAGTGCTGTCGGTAAAAAAACAGCTTATAGTGGTATCTTTGCCAGGTAAGAATATGTTTTCAGTCCGTGGTGCCGCGTCTCCTACGCCCTGCTATAATTATTATAACACACATACCCAAATTATGAATAACGCGCACCAGCACTAGATGATCTGTGCCGAGTGTGTGGGTGCAAATTGCATAGATGGATCAAAGCAAAGGGGAGAGCAGTAAAACCAGAGCCACCATACAGCTGTATCTCCTATGCTGACAAGTTACTTGTGGCTTTTAACATCAACATTCACACCTGAGATCCACCCCCAAATGTTTTGCACCTTGTGCTTAATTAAAGCTCACGTGTTCTTGTGGCAAAAGAGTTGAAGAATCACTTCAAGTACTCACATGCACTTGTAAGGTATGCAAATGGTTTCTTTTTAAAAAGTATCCCTCACTCTATGCAACTTCATATGGGTACAGCAACAGATGGCACAGCTCACCATAGACCATCATAAAACTGAAATGATCACCCCACAAGCCTGGATGAGTGTACATCCCTAGGGGCATTGGATGGGTGTGTGTGCATGGGGGGCATCGGATGGGTGTACATGTATATGGGATGGGTGTGCGTGAAGGCATTGGATGGGTGTGCATGGGGGGCTTTGGATGGGTGTACATGGGTGTACATGGAGGGCATTGGATGGTGTACAGGGGGCATTGGAAGGGTGTACATGGAGGCATTGGATGGGTGTGCATGGAGGGCATTGGATGGTGTACATGGAGGGCATTGGATGGTGTACATGGAGGGCATTGGATGGTGTACATGGGGGGCATTGGAAGGGTATACATGGAGGCATTGGATGGGTGTACAAGAGGGCATAGGATGGGTGGTGTACATGGGGGGCATTGGAAGGTGTACATGGGGGCATTGGATGGGTGTATATGGGAGGCATTGGATGGGTGTACATGGGGGGCATTGGATGGGCGTACATGGAGGGCATTGGATGGGTGTACATGGGGGGCATTGGATGGGCGTACATGGGGGGCATTGGATGGGCGTATATGGAGGGCATTGGATGGGTGTACATGATGGGTGTACATGGGGGCATTGGATGGGTGTACATGTACATGGAGGGCATTGGATGGTGTACATGGGGGCATTGGATGGGTGTGCATGGTGGGTGTACATGGTGGGTGTACATGGTGGGTGTACATGGGGGCATTGGATGGGTGTACATGGAGGGCATTGGATGGGTGTGCGTGGGGGGCATTGGATGGGTGTGCGTGGGGGGCATTGGATGGGTGTGTGTGGGGGGCATTGGATGGGTGTGCGTGGGGGGCATTGGATGGGTGTGCGTGGGGGGCATTGGATGGGTGTGCGTGGGGGGCATTGGATGGGTGTACATGGGTGGCATTGGATGGGTGTACAAGGGGGGCATTGGATGACCCATGTGGGGCATTGGATGGGTGTGTGTGATGGGGGACATTGGATGGGTGTGCATTGGTGGCATTGAATGGGTGTGCATGTGGGGCATTAGATGAGTGTACATAGAGCATTGGATGGGTCATGGCCAACTTCATGGACCATGGTTCCAGCAGGCCTTGTTTCCAATACCACAGGCCTTGGCTCCACTCAGACCACATTGCTTGAATACCATATGCAGGAATGGATAGGCCATATGCACTATATGCAGGATGCTGTCTCGTGGGAGAACGGCGCGGGCTGTGTCTTTTCATAACAGCCTTGGTTGGGTTCATCCCTGGCCCCATTGCAGGAGGGTTTCACCTAGTATGCATCCAGAGAGCAATCTGGCTAAGATCCATCTTTACCAATGCATAGACAAATAGCCAATACACTATACAGAATATGGCGTCGCGGGTGATAGCGCTAAAAATAGCAATATTCTGAAGGCTCACAACTTCTAGTAGAATACGCGGCACCACGAGATGACACTGGAAAATATAGAAACAACCTACCGGCTTTACACTGTTAAAATTTCAAGGTACTTTATAAGGGCGGAAACTTTACCAGGGCAACGTTTATCCTCCTAGGTCGAGAATCACCCCGTGGATTTGCAAGCTAATGCCACATCCAGGATTGAAAGATAGCGCCAGAGATGCACATCATTAATACCAGTAGACATTGTAGAAACTGTACATAGACAACGCCGGCACTGTATCGAAACGGTCTGTACAAAAAGGTCCATCCACAAGAACAGATGTGTTGCTAGGGTCGTAATTAGGTCCGTTGCTATGAAAAAATTTCGTATCAAGGGGCGTAGCCTTTTTGTCCAAGGTTTCAATGGAATGAAACAGCCGTGATGTTCTGCCACTTATCGAGGCGCCAATCGCAGTACATTGTATTGCATCCCGATAGTAATTGTGGCGCCAATCGCGGTACAAAATTTGTCCAATAGCTATTGCAGTACAAAATTTGTCCAATAGAATTCTGGCAGGAGCGATCCGGATCAAGAGAGGGAAATGCGCGCCAAGAAGTTGACTAATCGTCTTAGTGGGCGCGTTAGATTTACTATTTTAATGGCGGGAAAGCATGTATAAAAACACTTTCAAATGTACAGTTGTAATATATCATTGAAATGGCTGCTGGCCATGGACCTTTCGGGTTGCCATTAGAGTATTGGTCTTATAAAAGACTGCTCAAGAAGGTTCTGTGTGACAGGGACACGGCTATATCCTGGTGCAAGGCAAAAGGTCTGCTAGTACGATCGCAAAAATGCGGCCAGTGTAATGTACCAATGTCGTGGGTAAAGCACAACGGAATTGATGGATACAGGTGAGTCGGCCGGCGTTAAATTGCACGAATGTACGTATACTGCATATATAATTATACTGATGAATGCACTATAGATGGCGCTGTCCACGTTGCAGAAGGGCCAAATCCATTCGTGTGAATTCGTGGTTTTCGCGCAGCCATCTGAGCATTGAACAGATCCTTGAGTTGACATATCTGTGGACGAAGGATCTATCACAAAAAACTATTATGAAGTGGGTGGACATATCCTCCAAAAGTACAATAGTAGATTGGTGCAACTTTTGCCGCGAGCTTTGTGCTGTTTTCATGGCTGAACACAGTCAAAAAATAGGTGGCCCCGGTACAGTGGTGGAAGTGGACGAGGCTAAGTTCGGAAAAAGGAAATGTAACAGAGGCCGCTGGAGGGAAGGGCACTGGGTACTTGGCGGAGTAGAAAGGGGAACAGACAACGTCTTCATGGAAGTCGTTCCGACAAGAGATGCTGCGACTTTACTCCCCATAATTTTAAAGCACCATACCGTGAATCCGGCATTCCGTTAACTTTGTTGATCCCACCACAGGAGCTCATACCCAGACAATTGAGAGTACTTGGGCACATGCGAAAAAAAAAAAAACAAGAGGATGTTCGGGACGTCTTCTGAACTTTTCCCCACTTATCTGGTGGAATTTTCTTGGAGACGCCAATATGGGAAAGACACACCTTTTAATTGCTTATGTTTATAAACTGCATTTCTTCAGTGTATCGCTTGTAACTGAGCCCTTGTATCTGTCTATATACGTGCATGTTGCTCATGTATACTTTTAAATGATCAATAGCAGAAACGGTGCAGCCGTCTGAGACTATACCGTACGAGAGGCCGAGGGTGCATGCACGGGTTGGTACTTAAGCGGTGGACGAAGCTGTAGGTCACGTGACATTAAAATTATATTGATAGCTGCGCTCATAGCAGCACAAGTAGTAGGTCTACCTCATTATTTGCTTCGCGGCCCGGGCGCCAATCATATTCGAGTGCATACAAGATCGTGCATGGATTGCGTGTAGCAATCATAATTTCAGAGGTACGCCATTGTATTGCACGTGGTTTTGGGGATACCACTCCAGTGTGGGCATGGGCCTGTGTGGCATACGTACAGGCGTGGTTTTGTGACATGTTAGGACTGAAACGGCAGTTCCGCAATGCCGAGTTGCCTTAATGATATTCATAATGTCTAAACAAACGGCTTGGCCACGATTGTAATGAATATTAATTCCGGAACCTAAACTGTACTTATGCCCAAAGCCTAATAGATAGGTCAGTATTGCCAAGACATTTATGTACTGTGTCGATATCAGCCGTGCTAGTCTCGTTCCCAGACCAATATGACGCAATGTTTATCGCAATTTGTACTTTGTATAAACAAGCTCGTACTTGCATAAGTCTGGCCTCCTACTTCTTACAGTACATAGATACACCCTTGTTGTCCACCTTGCGAGTCATTTTACACATGACACGTACATTACATCACCGGCAGGATGAACTCCGGACGTGACGTAAAATTAGCAAATTGCATTCCTTACGCCCTTAAAGGAAGGGTCTATTGATCCATATACATACAGCCATTAATCGACGATATACAGTATAAGAGGGCCAGGACACAGTGGAGAGTCCAGCTGTGAATATCCGCCACCATGCATATGTTAATTCTTTAGCTAGTGGAAGGCAATATCCTCCTCCACGAGAACTTCTAGCATGTTATCAAAAACAAGCCAGTCGTCGTGGTCAACGCCAGAGCGATGCACATGCAGATGGATATATATATACATAATATTATATATATATATAGGGACGGAATCGCCCATGCATCTTAACGAGCGAGTCTCGTAGTCACACCTATATGTAGTAGCTACTCCGCAGCAGCGGTTCTATTAGCTCGACCTTCGCGTTATGGGGGTTTCAAGCCTATCCAGTTAAAGTTTACCAAGAATTAGATTGATAGCGAGTGTAGAGCTATTATATTCACAATAGTATCAGATGGGTACAAATCTTGGTATAGGCGACCCTCCGCCAAAAGGCTACGCCCAACTACTATACAATGGATCAAAATGGTTAAATAACAGATCACGTGACCTCCAGAATGCATCCAATGGCAGGGGCACGAGTACAACTAAATGTTTTGAGTTGCGCATGCGTATACTTAGATCACTAAAATCAACGATAGCTTTAGTTAGGAAGGATTTTATGTAACAGCGATGCCTATTCCTAACTTCCCTGCCATGCAGACATACAATGCATTTATTAAAAGACAATAACAATAATATATTTTAATAAATTAATTAGCAGTTTTAATAACGTGATAAATCTTAAAAGTACCTAGCGAGTTTAATGGTGCAATTAGATTTTTTTTATCACAATCGTACGCCGAGTTATGCATCGATGTCCACAATTTCTGGACATGCCCAACCCCAAAACGGATTCTACACAGTTGAGTGAGTGGATCGGACTAATAGAATACCCAGAAACCCGTTGCATTGGCACTTGGCATACCGTAACCCTCCGGCAAAGCCTACCTTAAGGTCCTACTACTAGTAGTATACGGCCATGCACCTCGAAAGCTGCACGTGTCACTCGATTCCGACAAATCGCGGTGGTGATACGCTGCCAAACATCAAAAGAAGCAATAATTGTTCCTTTAAACAACAACTGAACTGGTCCATAAAGAATGCTACGCTTATCTACAGCTACGTGTATTGTTCATGCGCAGCAGCTGCCATTAGTAATTTGAAACCTTAACCAAGCAACGTACACGCGCGCTCCGTTAATTGCATAAAATAAAAAAAGCCTTGCCTTAATCTACCTCAGATTACACATAAGAGGAATCTAAGCGTCCTATACATTGCAACGAATACACGATAGCCATATAGTATAATGAACACTTCTGGCAATGAAAAAAAAATTAGGGGAACAAAAACTTCTCTATCGAGAAAGTATGTAGGATTCATGCACAGTCCTGAATTTGCAAATGAACTGAGAAGCCTTTTGCAAATGTAGGACTGTTATGGTTGTAGGATCCTACCAAACCTCACCTTGTTTCCTTACTTTTTGCACCACCAATCCTACATACCACCAATCAATTTCTCGAAAGAGAAGTTTTTGATTTACTTGTTATAATTATGATTGTAATATTATATGTGTGTTTGCGTGTGTGGGAGGAGGGCATGTCTAATTATTTGCTTGTCATTAGGATTACTTTTCAATGTGATTGGACTGGGGATGTTCCCAAACCTTCTCCACCAAATGCAAGCTCAGAGAACATTGACTTTGATGCATAAGTGCATGTTACATATGCTTTATCCATTGAAGTTTGATGGTCACTTCGACCTTCTGGAGTGAGTCTGCAGGCTGGGACGATGGTTGTCAAAATCTACAGAACAGAGTGAAGAATGTTCTGGGGATTGGGACTGTCCAGAAGGAGCTTGTTGATCCATATTGCACTGTAAATTATGCTGGACACACTGGAAAAACTCAAGTCCTATATGGAACAAGTGTGGGAACCATCTAGACAATTTGGGCATCAGGTTCCGATTAGAACTCAAATACAAGTGAGCAATAACTTAATTAATGCTGATGCATGGTAAGATTGCATGCATAGTGATGCCTTCAAGCGACTGAAAGTTAGAGTTGGAGAATTGACTTATCCTTGACTCTCACCTTACCCCTCTTACCAGTACTGTTATATACCTTGCAGAGACAAAGTGGGATTTACAAATTCAATACAGATACCTGGTGGATGTGTGATAGTAGAGGTAAATAGGAGAGCTGCCAGCGATAAAAGAGGAACCCATCAAGATTGGCGCGATGTACAACTTGTTGCTTCAGTGAGTTATAAATTGTTTACATGTATGGAGAAATGTACTCTTATGGTCCTTAGAATTTCCCAGAGCATTATTGTCGCAGCACTTACAATCTGGTGTGGAGCATTTGACTCAACTACATCTGTGCAGCCACAGCTGTGGAATTCGAGATTAGCATTGGTACACATGTGGCTTTTGCAGGTTGCATTTTGTGCATGCAGTGTTTTAACACTGATGTCTTGACTTAAAGGTAACAATGGTAACAAACTGGATGCCAATACCCCTTTCCCAGGCTTCCTCCACCCCATTCCCATTGTATAATGGCGATTCACTCTACTACCTCCCTTGGATGGATAATAAACCATGTGTGCTAGTGAAAAACAAGTGGGAAAATTTCACATACACAATAGAGGCTCCCAACATGCTACTATTCACACTTGACATCCTGGTTGATGGGACGGTGTAGTATATCAATGGTTGTCCTTAACTACTCCCAGTCCAGACGTGGGGAAAAGTGGGAATTTGAGGGGTCGTTTATTTCTATACTTGCAAATTCCGCACATTAAAAAAAAAGAAACCCTGTCAATCCCAGCCCCTTTTTAATGCCTCACCTAGGCCTAGAAGTGGGAGGAAGAGACGTGGATATTAAAATAAAAAAAAGATGAAGAACAGTTCTTTTTTGTTTTAGTAAAGATGAGGGGTGGCCCTTAGTAAGAATTCCATTTGAAGAGAAAAATGAGGGTAAGAACGAAGATTGATCTCATTGGGGAGCAGAGGACCAGAGACTAGCCCTCCATATTCTGAGACAAAAAGAACGTAAGCTGGTTTTTGAACACATCAAAACCAGGACACTGTACAACCCTCTACAGCCAGGTATAACTCAGGTCAGTCCCCAGTCTATACACTGGCCTCACGCATCATGTAGATTACTTACAGGGGAAACTGCACATGTGGGTGGATATCTTCCCTGGGACTAAGGCAAACATCCCGCCACCATCAATAAACATCAGTCCTAACAAACCAGAAAAGTACTATCTCAGAATTGTGGTTTGGAATACAAAGATGTCTTCCTTGAAGAGACATCTATTGTTACTGGAGAAGACATGACTGATATCTACGTGAAGGGGTGAGGTGGGTACGCTGTGACACATATGTACCAGAACCCACTCCCTGTATATAAAAGGTGGCTGAGGGGTCCAGATGAGACTCAGAAGAATGACACACACTTCCACTCATTGAATGGGGAAGGAAATTTCAACTGGCACTTTGTTTTTGTCTTTGACTATCTGCTGGCTGAAAAGGTTATGGTTATCAGAAAAAAGCTAGGTTATTATACACTGTGAATTAAAAAAAGAACACCTGGTAACTCTGATAGAGCATTTTTACAACTTGGATAAATTGGAAACTCATCTGCCACCTATATTTACAATTCACGTGTGGGATAAAGACTCCTTCAGTCCAGATGATTTCATAGGTCATGTTCAAACACTTGAATGTCAAGTGTCATCCGTCTTTGTATTATGTTTCAGGCACTTTGGATTTTCATTTGCTAGAAATAGCCCAGCCTGCAGCTTATGACAACCTGTGCTGTCATGACAACCTTGTGTGATCTACCGTGCTGTGCTTAAATGAAAGAATTTGTATTCCAATTACAGCCACCCTGCTACTTCTTTTCTGTGGTTCACCTTGTCTTTAATTACATCATTTGGAGACATTGGATAATTGGAGGCATTCTGGTTGTGTTCTTGGCCCTCTTCATAGTGGTCTTCATATACACTGCTCCTGTGAGTTAAACTATTGTCATGGACAATTTATTGCTTACATATTTACACATGTGCACCAATGTACGCACACACATGCCCCCACACACATACACACACATCCAAGCACTGAGTACCTTGAGTGCTTCCTATTCTCTGCAGCCTGAGCTGTTGATCCACGTCATAATTTAAAGAGATTGGACTTAGCAGTATTGGGATGTATAGTTATCCCGCAACCCAATTAGAAACAAGTACAATGTCCCAGACCACTCCCAACTTTCATTTGGCCAGGGGGGGGAGAAGAAGTAAAGGAAGGAGGAGGAGTGGGAGGGGGAGGGGAGGGGGGGAGGGGAGGGGAGGGGATGGGAATGGGAATGGGAAGGGAAGGGGAGAGGAAGGGGAAGGGGAAGGAGAGGGGATAACACTATATATCTGTTGGATTCTAATGAATGAAGTCTGTTCAGTTTGTGCATGGCTAGACTTTTTTTCGAAACTGAGAGACGTCAAGTTTCAAGCAAAACACTAGCTTGTCCCTTAGCCTACCTAATCATGGACATAGTTTTAAATATATATAATTATAATTATAATTATAATAATTATTATATATATAAAATAAGGATCATGCATGTAGTTTACGCACATGTATTAGTAGTATAAAAGGTTTTGCACTTAGCGAGTAATGTACATATACATGTATGTAGCTGGAATCAGTTCAATTATAGTGTTATTCGTATAAACCTAACCGCCTACCATTGTCAACCTTACATTCACATGTACATGCAATCGTAGTCGGCAAACTCGGCTTTGTGTAAAAACCTGAACCGTACCCTTCGAAATCGTAAGGTGAGTCATATTAATCAAATAGTATAAACCTTTTCCTATTCACGAGCATGATTGCACTTGTTCGCTGACATCTATGGCCATGCAGGGTCACAGGATGTATAAGTATTGGTGAAAACATGACCCTCGTCTGTTAATCCCATTGTCCCCTCGCACCCTTATATGGATATGAAAGCGTACATCCTTGCACATTCCTTGCATGAGCTTGGAATATGTATACTCTTTATAGAAATGCAAAATTAGTTGCAATTTGTTAAAGAATATCTACATATGTACACAATGGGAATAGTACGTGTTCGAACATGCAGCACTAAAGACTTTACCGAGTAAAAACGTGCAATTTGAAACGGAATTGCACCTAGAAGAATTTGCACACCAGTCCATTAACATCCCTCTCGACCTTTGGCTCCACGATGACCAGGTGTCCGCTTGACCAACCGGGGTGCCTCTTTAGATCATCCAAGACCTTCTCGCTCCCAAAGTACGGGTGCGCCAGAACGCCCTCAGTCTTGTTGTGGCCCAGGGTGATCACGTTCAGCGTGTTGATCGTGACGACGTGGTGGCTGTCCAGCACCAAGTTGTAGATCGCCTTTATCGAGACCTTCTTTGGAGGGTTCAGGTCGGCTGGGAAGACCCATTGTCCGTTGGCGCTCGTCTGGACGGGATGCCACGGGGTAAGCGACACGCCCTCTACCTCGACGATATCGGTAAGTTGGCCTTCGGGGATCGGCGTCTCGATAAGAGCCTGCACAGTGGCGACCGATCCGTGAGCACTTGCGACCTGGTCCCCGTGCTTAAGGTTCTTTACGGGTTTTCTCTCGCCACTAGCCATTTGAACAAGCCCTTCTCCGTCGAAGCAGGGTCCGTTGACGAGACCGCTGTTGTCGGGCCTGCAGGACCAATTACACACGGTAAATGTTAGTATCCCTCTTCTTTAATTTGTAATTTCACACACCTGCTGTCGACCTTGTGGGGTCTCACTGGTGGTACATGTACGTGCCGGCGCGTAGAATCTAGTGAGAGGGGCCCGCGAGAGAGAACGGTATTGTAATACACGTAGTATACATCGTGGATCTCTCACCAGATGGCCTCTCAACCAACCTACGCACCTTCTCGGCCGCACCTCCTTCATCCAGTTTTACAAGTGTATCGTAAAGCTTCCTGTACGTGGCTCCTGGACCACTTATCGCCATCCACTTCGCGAGCATCTCGCCTCGCAATTCCGCTGGATCAGCATATTGAGCTGTGAGGTCATTGAGCTGTTGCTCAGAAAACCCAAGTAGTCTGCCGACATTCTTCCACCGTGGAAGAAATTCTGCGATCTTGACGATATGCTCCACGGAGCACTGCCTATCCATTTGTGTACGATTTTATTTGGATTAACACGTCATTTATGGACATTTGCTAGTGATGACGTCATTGCACAGCGTAATCTGATTGGACACTGATCCTGAATTTTTATTGATTTTAGTATATGAACTGCCATTTGCATATGATTCCATTAAAATTAACATTGGTATTGAAATGAACTCAAATTTGGAGCCAATCACATTGAAGGTTGATTGCCAAATGTGAAAAGCTATTAAGGACGTGCTAGTTTGGATACTTTACATGCAAAAATCTTTAAAGCAGCTGGGGCCTTCCTTCATCACTCCTAGCTAGTTTATAAACTGTGGGGGAGAGATGCAATTTCCTGTTCCATATTATAGCAAAAATGAATTCAAAGTACCCCTAAAGAATTGCACATGTCAAATTGAAAATAAATAGGAAAGCTGGTGTCAAAAATGAATGCAGCATCTATAAAGAAAATGGTTTTATTTAGTGCATCCACTAGCAACATTTATTCCTAAGCCTTATAAACTTGACAAACAAGAACATCACCCAAACAGGTAAAATGGTGGCACTTCTTGATTCCAGAAATAGAATCAACGTGAATGTATTGCACCCTTCCTAAGAGCAATGCATGGCTACATTAAAATCTTACATGTACTTGGGATGCTATATAATCCAACTTCAAGATGAACAACTGGTTCTGCGCGCCTATGCAACCCTTAATTGACATATCTACCGTATATATGTGCAAGTAGAAGAAGCAGATGTCAATATCAAATAGAGTAATTAAACAAAGGCTTCAAGAAATGAACACAACCGTAAGCTAAAGCAGCAGGAAGGCAAAGGATTGAAAGAAAACTTCATTCAGAGTTGCGAGACTTTAAAAAGGATAGGGTACTTTGATACAACAGCTGATGCAAGAGAAAACAAAAAAGCAATCGGCATGAATTAACACATAAGAAGAGATCAAATGTTGCTATGAAGTCTGCTCACAAATGATGTAAGATAATACTGAATGTTAACACAATCATTATCAGCTACATGTAAGCAGACTCTTGGGCTTTCTCACGAGAAAGGCACCTAACCTTACAATAGGATTTGTGGATGGAAAGGTTAAAAGCAAAAATTAACAAAACACACGACTTCGAAAGATGAGCGAGACCATGCATAGTGTAAAATTTTGTATAAAACAGCTAGGATAGCCCTTACCAATCACATGAAGAATATGTTGCCAAGCTGCAAGAGGAAAGGCTCATTGAAATATCAGATTCTAAAAGACACTAATATTGCTGCAGATGGCAAATCTGAGTGTCTGTAGAGTTTTCTGACCTAAGTGATGACCAGATGAAACTATTTCAAAAGTTAAAAAAAATTTTTTACAAAGAAATGCATAGAAACAGAGAAAGGAGAAGACATTACAATTATATTTATTGAATTTGTAGTAGACTATATCACTGATGATCTACAAATCAACGAACCTGCTGCATTTTAATGTGTTCTCAATACTGATGATAGCAATGTTTGGCTTCATAACATATTGTTTCTTAACAATAACTGTAACGCCGCTAAGATGGGTGCACAAGGTCAGCGTACCTTATCAGGTTGCCATGGTAACTAATAAGAACAATATGAGGGAGGTGGAAGGTGTGACACATCACATAGTAATATCATTTCATGAGGTGGGCATACACTTCATTAGTACATGGTGGTGCGAAGGATTATCTGTCTCTGGGCTTTGAATGGGTTGTCAACTGTTCCATGTATCTTGGTACTGTCACTAATGTTGTCATTTCATGAATGCAACATGTACAGCTCTCTAATGTAAGCATTTTCTGTCAAGGCACACGAGTATATTACACATGTATTTAGTGCAAGAAGGCATTGATACTTTCATGCTGTGCATGTGATATATGTGTGTGTCTGTGTGTGTCTGTGTGTGTGTCTGTGTGTGTATGTGTGTATGTATGTGTGTATGTGTATGTGTGTATGTATGTATGTACATGTGTGTGTGTGTGCATGTGTGTGTGTGTATGTGTGCATATGGATGTACATATGTATGTACATATGTACATATGTATGTACATATGTACAGTATTTATGGATGTGTGCGTTGTGTGTATTGAATGGACAGAAGCAGTGTAATACGCATGAAATGGACTAACTGGTTAACATCAGGTACTTCATTTTCAATTATGTACCATATATAAACCGGTACCCTATGCAAAATTGTATGATGCCGGTACTAAATGCCACAAAATCTTTTTATAACTAGAAGGGTCTATTGATTTACAAGTTCAATATAGATACCTGGTGGATGTGTGATGGTGGATGTGGATGTGACCTTAGGAGAGCTGCCAGCGATAAAAGAGGAACCCATCAAGATTGGCGATGTACAACTTGTTGTTTCAGTGAGTTATAAATTGTTTGCATATAATGGAGTAATGTACCCTTACGGTCCTTAGAATTTCCCAGAGCATTGTCGCAGCACTTACAATCTGGTGTGGAGCATTTGACTCAACCACATCTGTGCAGCCGCAGCTATTGAATTCACGATTAGCATTGGTACACATGTGGCTTTTGCAGGTCATACTTTGTGCAGTGTTTTGATACTGATGTCTTGACTTCAGGTAACTATGGTAACAAACTGGATGCCAATACCCCTTTCCCAGGCTTCCTCCACCCCACCCTCCAAACCATTGTATAATGGCGATTAATTCTACTACCTCCCTTGGATGGATACATAACCATGTGTGCTAGTGAAAAGCAAGTGGTAAAATCGCACATACACAATAGAGGCTATCAACATGCTACTATTCACACTTGACATCCTGGTGTGTGTGTGTAGTATATCAATGGTTGTCCCTACCTCCTCCCAGTCCAAACATGGGAGTTTGAGGGATCGTTTGTTTCAAATTTCACACATATGGGCATCCAAAAAGCGAATTCCCCACATTAAAAAAAAAGAAACCCTGTCAACCCCAGCCCCTTCCTAATGCCTCACCTATGCCTAGAGGTGGGAGGAAGAGACAGGGATTTTTATAAAAAGATGAAGGGCAGTTCTTTTTTGTTGGAGAAAAGAGGAGGGGTGGGCCTTAGTAAGAATTCCATTTGCAGAGAAAAATGATGGTAAGAACGAAGATTGATCTCACTGGGGAGCAGAGGACCAGAGACTACTGTATGTATTGTTGTTACAGCCCATACATGTATTGTAATATCAGTGCCTGGTTGAAATAATTCTATTAATTTTATAATACGTCTTAATTATAAATTGGATACCAACAATAACCATATATTTGTATGGTGCTGCAACATCTGTTGAGAATAGCTCATCCAATTCAACCTGCTGGATGAACTGAAATGTTCCACTTGCTGGAATTTAGTCAGCCAGCCATTGCAATGGAGCTGCCATGCAAAGCATTCCTCTTTGGTGTGGCCCTGTAACCAGCTATAGTACATTGGTGGTATAATGATGTGGTCTAGTACATACTGCAACAGTGATATGTATCGTGTATTTCCCCAACCAATAATGACGGAGGCTAACTACACTGTGATACCATTAGGTTATAAAATAATAATAAAACATTTCCATACATGTGAAGTTCAGAGCTGGCAGTGTCACCAGCCAGCAAGTATACCAACACACACATCACATTGATCACAGCCTTGAGGACTTTATATTCACTCCATTCATCTGCAGACAAGCTCCCACCATATTTGCCACCTCCATCGCTGTCCCCCAATGCAGTATGTACCCTTGTCCCCCCATGCCCGTAGCAGTGAATGATGGGTGTGCCCAATCCCCCTCCTCCTTCCTCCATCTCCACTCTCACTTCAGGATGCCTCACAGGTCTCAGGCAACCCCAGCTGCCCACAATCTTGGACCCGGCCAGTCGGGGCACCAGTGCAACACACTTCTTATAAATGCCTTCCACAGTGTGTGGCTCTGTTTCAGTGGACCAGGCATCTCTTTCCGTTGTGCTGCCCAAGAGAACGCAGTCCGTTCGTGGAATGACATACTCTGGGTGGATGTCAGCCTCGTGGTGGTAGTGAACCTCCATGAAGCCAGGTGCTTCAATGGCTACCACCTGACCCTTCACTGGGTACAGGTCCTCGTCTCCCGCCAAATCGCGGGAACCGAGTCCCGTGCAGTTGACGATGATGTCGTAGCCGCTTAGGTCCCTCAGTGACAGTAGCGGATCCAGGGGGGGGGCTAGGGGGGGCTATAGCCCCCCCCTCCCCCCCTCAAATTAAAAATTCATAGCATACTTGCATGGGTTTTTTAGGTGATAATACTAGTAATTCAGTGTAGAAATAACACAGCGCTCCCCCATACCCCCTAGCTGGGCGGGAGGGGTCCCCCCCTCCCGCACCCTACCCGGGACGGCTCCGCCTACAGCCAGCCCCTCCCCTTTTTAGCCCCCCCCAACCGTCCATGCTGGATCCGCTACTGAGTGACGTCACTTTCCTCGTTTGGAACGTTCCGCCCAAATCCGCGATACGCTTCGTCATCCAGGGGAGGAACCGTTTCCCATCGATGACAAACATTTTAAAGCGCCAAATGGTTTTGAAGAGGTCCGTACGTCCGCAGGCCGAGGGCGGCCGCCTCAGAGGGCCCCAGCGACCTAAAGTCTAGCACGTGGCTAGCCCATTCCGGGACGGGGTATAGGACTCCTCGAAGTACTTATAGGTTGGGACCATCATCAGGCCGTCCTCGGGGTGCACGCCTTCCTCGTGAAGGCGGCGGAGATGGTCATACACCAGTGCCCTCATGAAGGCACTGGTGTGATATCCTGGTTGCCTTTAGGTGAGGTGCGGCCGTTGGGGTCATGAGAAGCATTTTCAATATAAGTCAATTAAGCATGTTGCCTGTTACAGCAAAGCAGCTTGGACTGGCTTCTATAGGTCAGATTCAGAGTTGTCAAAAGTGCTTTGATCATCATTATACACATCAGTTGAAAGGGTGGCCTTATTTACAAACAGGAACTGCGACCTTATTGGTCTTGTCGAAGTGACTTAACAGTGGAATATGTTTGTCTGTTGTGTGGTGTTCCAAGGAATTTGCAATATTATATTGCCATGCTGGGAAATACATCAAGACCACCCATGCATAGTGAGGATGCGGAATCACCTTACAAGCTGAAACTTGCACTCAGAAATTGAGGACAGAATGAAATCTCGGTGCCAGACCGTTAAAAGTGCTCCGCCTAGAGCAACGCTTCATTCCTGAGCATGGCCTTCCAGACCTTGAGAGTGCATGTGTTTGAAGTAAGATTCTTCTTCGTTGTGGTGGATACTCATTTTAAATGGACACGCAGGCGTTATTCAAATGTCATCCACTATATATACATGTACATCCCAGGCCATGTTGTTTGCATCATACCTCAGCAGTTGGTACAACATAATGGCCCACAGCAGTGAGCTTCCTGGCTGCATTTTACCGGGGTGCTGCATGGGGGTGGGGGTTCAATAGTCTGTTAAAACAATGGATTCCTAGCTAAGGGCAGACTGCTACTTGAAACATTTAAAGCGCTAAGGGGGTTATTAACTATTAAATAATCTGTGAAAAATTCGTAAACTATCTTAAATTTGCGTGCGATGTCCGGCTTACTCTGGCAGGGCCGTTGTCATAGGGTATACGGTTCGACCAAATTTCCAGTCCGGCGGATCGTATTCCCTTAGGGAATACGGTCCCCCCCGGACCCAACTACGGTCCGTCTACGTCCAGGGAATACAGTCCGGGAGAGGAGGCGGACTCAATTCCCTGACAGAATGTAGATTTGATTTTGACGACCACTGGTAATTATAGCGTGTATAATTAAAAAGAGAAATCGATTTTCACCGAAATAGCATGCAACCGTTTTAAGGCAGAGAAATAAATTTATTTAATGAAAACAATTTAAACACAGAACCGAAGTTAATTCTAATCGATGATTTGGAAGTTATATAATAGTAAAGAAGGGATTTCGGATATTATACAGACAGACCTACATTTAGCAAGTGAAATATATAAGGTCTGCATATAATATTTGACAAATGCTATGCTTAATTGGTGCCTACAATTTATACATAACCAATTTTATTTAATCTTGTTTCTTTCATCAGTCTTTTATGCAGCTTGTCTGTGAGCGCAACATATTTTTATATGTGTATCAGGCATGCTAGCGAGCAATTACGATGGTTCATGTCGCAAGCTTTCATATAGCACATATACATGTGTGTACACTGAAACATATATGGTTGGCATAGGTGGGATTTCATTCTTCATTGTGCCAACATCGCCTGCGCGTCCTAATTACTACCAGTTCAGCTACTATGACTAGATCACCCCTATCACTGTAGTGTCTGCTAGTATCGGTCAGGTATGATCTTGATGCAACTGAACTGACAGTCATACTGTTGAAGTGAATCACTGAACTCCAATCTTTCCTTTAACTGTCCCCCGTTACATTCCTGAATCGTGGGCGGAATAAACTGTATGGTGTTGGTGCAAAGTGCTAGTTAAGGCTTGTTATATTCGATTACTTTATACTATAAGTGGTATAGAAGCCTTGCTATGGTATGGGCATAAAAATTATTGAGCGTTTTCACCCTCTGGAGGCATGGAAATAGAAGCGAGTAAGTATATATTGCCATACTGGCGCGGCGTGAGGATTGATATTGACGATACGGATTCGTAGCAGTATTATACATGTATAGGTATAAGATTAATTGCAGTGAATTCTTTTAATTGTTTCATGACCAATACCCACGTAGAGCTCTAGTCAGTTTGGTCCATTCCTATTAACGCCCCTTCCTTACTTCACAATCAATGAACAGACTATGGTGAATATGAGCGTGTTGGTCACTTAGATTTGGCGATAACTCCCATTGTTTTCTGGCAGTCTATAAGTTTCTACTCGGCTCTAAACTGACTAGTTGGGCGTATTCATGTTGCAAATCCATATAACAAGATTTGTGTTCATCTGGTAGGATGGAAAACTGTTCTTTCAGTATGTTTCAAAGTTGCATTCTTATTGATGCACAAATGTGTCTCTATTGGAGAGAATCAGTGTGATTAATTTAAGGTCAATGTATCTTGTGTGTTTGCACTTACTCTCAATGGTATATTTGTATTGTATTCACCTCTCCAAGGTGACGTGTTCTCATAGGTACTGTAGGATTTAAGGTCAGTGTGCTTGCACTTGGTATATGGAAGCCCATGCAGCTCCATCTTCGATCTCCATCCTTCTCCTCCATTGCCGCGAAAGCACAGATTTTGCTTGCAATCACTTTGTGTTCACACGATTTGATAATATAAACAGTAGAAGCTGCATGCCGACCTGCATGCGATCATTTTCGAACCAAATGGGAACATATATAAATAGTAACAATTTAATTATACAGAAGCTGCATATATAGTTGGCGACCTGCGATCTGCATTGGCTTTTGCTTATCGAACCAAATGTGCCAGCCCTACGTGCATGGGTGGAATATACATATGCATGTATACGTATTTAAAACCAGGGAATACCGTAACGGTCCGGGGGGGGACTCAATTCCCTAGGGAATTGAGTCCGGTTAATTGGTTTTGTACAACCAGGGACCGTATTCCCTACGGAGTTGGGTCCGGGGGGACCGTATTCCCTCGGACCGAAAATTGGGCCGGACCGTATACCCTATGACACCGTCACCACCGCAATGAAAGTGGTCTGGTTATTCTTTTAATAAAAGCAATGAGCGCCACGCAAGGGAGTTTCCCTACTGCCAAGGTTGGAAGTCTGGGGCGTAGCCCCAGCCGCTGACGCATTTCGGATCAAATTCATAAAAGCCCCCAAAGTAACCGTCGTTACAGACACTATTCTGACCAGCGTCATCGTCATCTAAACAATACGGGCATGAACACGCTTTGAATCGTATATCTACAGCCGAAGGCCTATGCATACATGTATAGTATCGTACCATCTCTAACCCCTTTCTTGCTCTTATTTTGATACGCAGTTGACAGTTTCTTCATCTCATTGCTGCTGAGCGCTTCAAACAACACGTGCTTAAAGGGGGACCAAAATACGCTTGCACGGACCAGACAGAATTAGTCCGGGGGGACCCGTTTTTCATACAAATTGGTCCGGGGGTACCAATTCTTGGGGGGGGGGGGGGGGGGGGGGGGGGGGGGGGGGGGGGGGGGGGGGGGGGGGGACCAACATTTTCGTGACAGTACAATGTCCCCACTAAAATTTGTCTCCCCAGATGTTTTGCATTATAGTGTACAAAAATACTCTTTTGAGATTACCTCTGCCTCATAGTCCATCAGTTTGGAAGATTTATCGGATCACAAACAGTTTATAAAATGATTTTGGAGTCCAAGACTCTAATCTTTGACATGTCATGGTTGCGCGCCCTTTAATTTCTCGTTGCTGTGGGCGACCCATTCAGCATCAGCTAGCGTACTCGCAAGATGCCGCGAGAACTCATTGATTAATAAAGACCAAAAGTTATCTCGCGTTATATAGCGCTATCGTTCTTAAAATCGACGTCGTGCCACGTTGCCCACATTTGCAAAATCGAAAGAGCGATCAATATTACAACTGCTGTGGTACAAAAAAAGTATTAAAAAAATTCAACTACCTTAATTCCAATCTTATTAGGACGACCTATAATTACAGTACAGCGAACTACACATGCATTACTGAAATAAAGCCAAGGAACAACTTTGAATGCTTCTCAGATCGATGTAACTATTTCCTTCACCGCAGTCAGGACATCAGGGTGCGTGACTATTGCAGAGTGATTAACACGTTCAAATTCACGTGACACAAAGCCAGGAGCCTCCTGCCACTTTAGACACACCTTAGAGCTCAGATCGTTGACCGTGCCGTCACCTGATCCTTTAGTTATCTTAGGATCTTTACCGAACCCTTGATCGTAATCAAAACTTTCCGCCGTGGGAAGGCCCGTCCCGTAGAAGCAATATGTGGGAACGTTTGGCGAAGGGTAGTCCGCGTTGATACCAGATATTCCATTTGAGTACATAGTAAAACCCAATGGGTAGCCCAAATCTCTAAACAAGACCTCATAGTCGTTAGCTGTATATTCTCTGGCTGCAGTTTTAACGAGAACTTGGTCTTTCCACACTGTTGCATTTGGAAGCATCAGAAACACTCCCGGGAGTGTGCGAGAGATATCCCTGATTTCTTTTTTCACGTCATCTAGCAAGCCGCTCTGCTGTAATTGGTCCGGTTGCAGATCGCTGAAGCTCAATCCAGATATCAAAGCTCGTAGTGCTGTGTTCCCTCCAGACCACGCTCCGGCGAGAGGTATGAAGGCGTGGATATACTTGTCCTTCCAGGCTTGGTCAACAACGTTGTTGAGGAAGTAGAGCGTTACTGGACCTCCCATGCTGTGGACTACCAAGGTGACTTTTGTATTATGGCTTTCTGCGTACATTTTTTCAATGAGTTGTTTCACGCTGGAGTAGTAGCCCATCTGTTCGTGCTGTACTGTTTATAAATGACATTTTTCAAAAATATAAAACACAATGCACACATCATTATTTAATATTTATTTATAATAATTATGAATACATAAAACATCTGGATAGGATGGCTACATGAGTACGTATTATTGGGCACATTGTATGCCACATGTAAATAAACTTTAAATCCAGTGGTATATGCTTAACAATAAGACTCAGGAAAATGAAATAAATCTAGTTATAGAAATACTTGATGCACAATGTAGCTCGATCCATATGACTGTACTGACATTTCTCCATCCAGTGAGATACATTATCGTGCATGCTATTAATTAATTACATTTCTAACAGCTTTATAGTGTTCACGCACCATTATTACGTACGCTGACTAAGCTAGTAGCAAGGGCCAGTAGCAAACAACATTATCAATCAGTTAACCACATGAGCGTCAGTGGGACGATTGTTAACGTTTTCCTGCTATATGTAACACATCGAATTGGTCATACAGTTGCACAATGCATATGCATGCAGTGCACATGCACACATGTACCTGGGGTCAGTCTCCAGTCATATGGAGCTGCTCTGATTGTGTGATCTCTTTCGTAACCAACATTCGCAACAAAGTAGTTGACGAAGTCATGAAAATTTTTGGGACGCAATTTACTGCCGCACTTCCTCTCAGGCCCATCGGCTATGGGGTACTCAGATCTGCACGTGGTTCCAAAACCAACAGCTTTAATGCCCACTCCAGACTGATTATGGTAGCTATTCGATGTTTCGTTGTATTCCAATCTGCATGGCAAATGTACATGCGTGCGTGAGAATATATATATTGTCGTTAGTTTGCCATGTGTATTGGCCTACTTGAGTAGTCAAGTTCCTATCGTATTTTTGTATCAGGCCAGAAGCTGGCAGCAAACATATCGGGCTCTCCCTCGCTCTTTCGAAACGCTCTCGGGCCCCCCACCCCCCCTCCCAGACCGTCCGGTTATTGGCAGCCTATATTGGTGTAGTTAAGTTCTATCTTCAGCTAATTAACTTACTGTGCATGTATTCACCATTTTGTTCAAAATTCTGGCAGATGACGCTAGGTATTACGCAATGACATATTTTGATGAAAAATTATGCGCAGTAGAAATTAACTTTTTGTCTAGATTTTAGTTAAACACTGGTTAATGGAATAATTTTTCTAATTACATATTCATGATCAGACCGATTTATAGGACATTCTTAAAGTGTTTAAAATTCAATTTGAAATAAAAAGCAAGATGACCACCTATATATGGGCCATTTCTGGATATGAGCCAAACAGGGCGTGTAGAATATTCAGGATATCATCGCAGAATGTCAGGAAAAGGGTGTGCCCAATATAGAACACTTAGCTGGTGCAGATGTGTACATAGCGCGTTTCGTTGAGGAGCGTAATGCGGCAGCCAATCGATCTGAAGAAGAATTAACATGCAGCTAAACGAGCTACATGTAAGAAACGTGAATGTATACATGTACGTGAATGTGCAGAGCAGCAATCATCTCAACCTGCTGATAATGATGTACCTGGGTGATCTCCATTTGCATAACCTGAGACTATTAACCGTAAAACGTCACGGGTCTGGCAAGCTTTTGCCTATTTCCCTCCTTGCGATGATAAACAGAAGGTTCGGTGCAAATGTCTGCTATCCTTGGGCAATGGTGCAAAATGTGACACTGTATTTGTTTATTGTGGAGGTATAACTAATATGTCCGAACAAGGCATGCAAATATGTCCTTGAGCGTTACTAGGGTGTGTAACCAGGTTTTAATCTATTATTCTCGATTACCTATTCGGTCGATTATACGATTTCGGAATTTCGTTTAGTCGATTCTGATTACCCCTTTTTATATGCCCCGGCCAGCCTTCGCTTTTACTGCCTGTACATATAAAACTGGTTATTAATAAAAAGAAACATTGTAATCAACACTTAGTCTGGGGCAGTGTTGCCGCGGCTGACTAATTGGAACAAGTCCCGGACGGACGGCTGACCGGATTAGACCCCTGACGGTCACGGTCACGGCCAGCAATGGCCGGCATCAATCCTTCCCGGTCACGGCCACGGCCAACCGTCTGCAGCCTTGCCGACACGGTCACGGCCATTTCTGACCGCCAAAACCGTCAAATTTCGAGTTTGGCGGTCACGGTCGGCGGTCAACCGTCAAGGGCTGGGAATTAAATGTACGGGTAATCAGAAAAAGTATGCTGAACAGCTTAATTACTGATAGGTATAATTTATAGGAAGGGTATATATTTAAAGTTTATACACAACGTAACAGCAAAACTCTTTCAAGCCGGGCAGAGTCCATTCTCCATCTTTTGCGTTCAAGAACGCTCAGATGGTGTACCTGATGCTGGAATAGCCAGATACTTCAGTGCCATTTTAGAGATTGTGGGGAAATTGTGGGAATGTGGGAAATCTGGGAAAACTGGGGGAGTTGGCAGATGGATCAGTTTTCTTCCTCATAATAAGAATCGGGTTCTTTACGATCGTCGTGTCAGCCATAATACAGCGCGCTATACTATACGCGACGGTCAAGTCTCTGTATTTCAAAACTGGAATCACACATACGAAAACAGGTATAGCTTCCTCTATTAACAAGGGGCCCTTCAAAACACTTTATGCATGGGATATAGCAGTGTGTACGCATGGGTTTATGTAACTGGCAAAGTATAATCTTAATAATTATGTCTGCTATAATTGCAGTTTTATTAAGAATTAATTAATCGCGACCGTCAAAGACCGGCTCATATTTTTGACGGTCAGCCGCCAAATATATGACGGCCACCGTACTTCCCGGCTCAGACGGCCAGGCATGTTGGCGGTTCACGATCACTGACGGTCAGCACAAAAATCGGCAATTTTTGACGGTTACCGGACGGCCACGGCTGCGCGCGGCAACACTGGTCTGGGGACTCGGCTGAAGGTAACGTGCAGTGGGCGCATTAATCAAACGCATTGTTTTGCACAGGTGACAGGTGTCCAAATACTTATAATAGGTATAAGCCTATCACTGCGTGACTCTTTTCCTGACGTTGAGTCGTTTGGCCATGACGCTCTGAGAATCTTACATGTCTTGATTGGAGGCTTCGCATGTCATATGCGTGGAGCGGTGTTCAACCATGAGGTTGCTAGCTGGTTCTGCTCAGTACTTATTGAATTATATATCAAGCTTTTCAAATAATGGAACCATTTTTGTTATTATCTAATGATCAGTAAGCTAAAATATTATTTGTCCTATACTTAGTAGTTCGTTGGTAGCGGGCGAACAAATAGCCACGTGTTGTCGGTGAAAAGAAATACTTGGTACACTTATGATTCCACTCTCACCAGTGGGTTTGGAGTAACAATGGTGTAGCTGTTGTTTTTTTAAATGATTTACATAAGCAGCTGATAAGCAATAAACTTGATATGTAAGGCGTTTATACTCTCATTGATCCATTGGCAAGATTTAAGTCCTTTTCACGGAGGAAGGGCTTGCATTGTACTTTGAGGCTTCTATACGCGCCGCATATGGAAAGGAGTTGTTTGAGGCTTTTATATGCGCCGCATATGGAAAGGAGTTGTTTGAGGCTTCTATACGCGCCGCATATGGAAAGGAGTTGTTTGAGGCTTCTATACGCGCCGCATATGGAAAGGAGTTGTTTGAGGTAGTTGGCAGTGTGGCTATTCCTCTTATTATAGTGATTTCCAAAGTGCCGGTGGATTTTTTGAGTGTTTTTTTTTTCTGCTAAAGCTGAAGCTACTGACAGCACTGATACTGAAAAGCATATGGCGGAAGATGAGCTGGAAGCATGCCTGGCGTGTCCTGATGAGGCAAAGAAAACTGATATCTTGATGTGGTGGAAAACAAAAAGCACTTGGCCTGAGCTGCTACTGATGGCAAGGCAGTATCTTGCAACTATATATGCAGCATTGCAGCTGGGGTGGAATGTCTGTTTAGCAAGGCAAACCTCGCGGCACAAGATGGTGATTTAACTCAAGCCATGAAGGAGGAAACGTTATAAGCTTTGCCTTTAGTCATTTGCATCCTACAACTAATGTATGAAGGTTTTCAAATGCAGGGAATTGCCGGTAGCAGTAATGAACTGATTAGAGTTTACTTGCTTGTATTAACACTTAGTTTATGTAATCTTAAATGCACACTGCAGAAAATGGAAAGGTCTAGCGTGAGCCTGCGAGCATCAACTATGCACCAAAAAGTTCTGATCGAAACGAATATCGACTAATCGCGGCTAAGAAAAACAGAATCGGTTTTTCAGACTAAAGGAAAGTCTGGAAATCGGTAACATGCTATTCTATTAAATGCATACAATCATGTAGTCAACCGAATAGGTAATCGCGAATAACAGGTTAACTTACAAAACCTGAAAATCGGTTACACATCCTATCAGTCTAAGCATGTAGCATCTAACGGACCATGTAAAGAGGCACCTAGAATATTTCAACTTGTTTTTAATTGGTGAAAATTCCATTTCCTCAATTGCGCGCTCATTGTTGTAGGTAATAAAAAATTTGGTGGAGAGTAAAATTTAAAATTCTCATTAAAAAAATGAACTCAATTACACATTATCATAAAGTTACATGTTTGACGCCGTATCATTTTATGTACTTCGTTTTGTAGAAAACAAAACCGCTGTTAATAAATTGTCCATATTCACTTACAAGTATAATTACTACAATTCCTTCAATATTTACAATTTTGTCTGAGTTCGTACGTGTACATGCGATCGCTCTTATCCCAACTTGTGGTCATCAAAATATTTTATTTGGCATGTAAGTGCAATCCTAAAATAACGTAAAAATCATTGAAAAAAGAAAAAATTCCCATGCACCGGACACGAATTCCATTAACTCCATGGCATACGTTGCATGCACGATATCAATATTTTATTCCTCACTTTAGGTCGTTGAAATAATTTAAATTTCTTCCATTTATCCATAGTCCTTCCCAGGAACACGAATTTGGTTCGTGACACGGTTCCACACGTCTATACAGCTGAGATCCCACCAATCCTGGCACTGTATGTGCGAATAACACATGTGAACACCACATACACGTAAAAGTGAAACACGTGATATAAAAAATCTGACCGTGCAGAATAGGAGACAGGCCCTCAGCTATGGTGATGAAAGTTACCATCGCGACGGCTGCAATCGTACAAAGTGACATCTTTTACCGGCTCTTGAGGTACACGCACAAGCACATCAGCACAGCACTTGCACTGTATGTAGGTGAAAACGATTTATATATAGGCTGTGACCAGCTAGCTATTGTTCCTTTGTTTCAGTCGCCCGCTGTTCATTTCTTTCCACGAAAAGCTCGTATATACATGTACGACTGAAACACGGAAAACTGAATTTTACTATGAGTTCCGGCTTTCATTTCAATTCGGTTTCACCAAATAGAGAAATGCAACACATTAAGTTAAAGACCAGCTAGATATAAGTGGAGGTGAGAAGTTAAAATTAAAAAATATAAAAAAACTTTGTGTGCTGACCATCCAAGGGTCATCAGCCCACGGCAGAATTTTTTTCGGCTTAGCTATACATATTCATAATGCTGCATATGCCTAACTTACGACACATAGCATAGGTCTGCATGCCCACCTGGCCTCCACATGATGCTGTGCATCCTCACCATGTTAATATTATAGGTACCCCATGCAATATACCTATATGCCACAGTAGCGCAAAGATTACACACTCTAGCTGTTACATCAGTGCTGAACAAAATGGCATATCGCCATTGGGGTTGGAGACAAAAGTAGAAGCCATTCTTGATGTAAGAATAGTCGAAGGGAGGTGGGCCGGGAAGGGTGACCATGCTAATTTCACTAAAACGATTCTGTGGGTTCGATGGTCCTGTCTTTCTTTGCTTGTTCGTGGTAATGCAAGATAATAATAATCAACTAATATTACAGGATATAAAAACATTCTCTCTGGAGAAAGTTAGTGTTAGGCAGTGGTGGTTTAAAAAGTATTCTGTAGGTTAACAAGGGATTGGAGATACAATAATTAAGCACTTTGTAGAACGGCATTACAATTATATTGCTAAAAATGCTAAAAACTATTGTATCTTCCGCAACCCCTTGTTCCCTTCCTTTTTACACCATCATTGACATCATATCACTAACTTTCTCAGAGAGAATGTTTTTATATCTTTTTTCATTCTTTTTTTTAATTTTTACTACGAGTATAACGGTGCGGGAGGGCGGATTGTCCCCCCGTGCAGAATGTCCCCCCGGACATTCTGCACTAGGGCGCAATGTCCCCCCGGACATTCTGCACTAGGGCGCAATGTCCCCCCGGACATTCTGCACTAGGGCAAACTGTCCCCCCCTAGGGTAAAATGTCACCCCCTGGACACTCCACACTAGGGCGCAATGTCCTACCTATAGGATAACAAATAGAGTTATAAACGTCCAACAGGCTGGTTTTTAACGAAGAACCGTCCTTATATGGCGTAAAAACCATCCTGCCGGATTGTGCGTCCAGGATGGGAATACATGTGGTTCTACCCTAGTTCCGTCGAATGTTGAAGCAATAATTCAATTCATACGTCTACATTCGACAAACCCCTCCAAGTAAGGTTTTTACACTAATCCCACCCTGGACGCCGGATGCATGCTATTTAGGATGGGTTTTAGTCTGGGTACCCGACTGATCGGTTGTACTATAACGCAACAGATGAACTGACGATGGGAATAGCCTTTCCTGAGATATGTCAGGCGGTGCACGCAGTGTGGAGCTGTGTTTATGTGACATTACTTTTCAGGCTATGATCCTAGTTGATCTCAATATATTTCAATCTCTCATACTCATGAGATTTCAGCCATATAAAGTATATCAATCACCACTCCTTATTAAGGAATTTTTATAATGAATGTTTGTGAGCTGTGTAAAAAGAATTTAATACTAAAATTCTACTGTCCCATATATTTAAGGAAAGTACAGGATAAATACATAGAATACATGAACGAATGAATATAACATCACATCACTAATATTGTTACTAAATGCATATAACCTCGGAATTGAACCTAAAAGAGAGGCACATCAGGCCTTACAGTCAAGTTACCCTGGACAGGATGGCTCTGAAGTTGGCTCTCACTAAGGCTAGGCCTAGGCGGCTGTATATTCCAAAGATAGTCCTGGATTTGGGTTGGTTTACCCTGGTGGAAAGACGACCAGCAAGCTTAGAAAAGCCGCCACTGCTGCAGCATCCCAACAGCCATAGGTCTCGACCACAAGTGGGATGCAGACCCAACCCAGTTCTTCACACTTCCTGTCATTGCTGTTGTGCTTTCTGTTCTCAGCTGCAAGGGCTACTGAACCTGCCATCATGCTCGCTTCTAGCAAGACACTTGAATGTAGCGTGGACGTGACGGACAAGTCAAAGGCAGCAGGTTTGCCAAGGTCCCAGTTAGGGACAAGAACATCTGCTGGGCAGGATTGTGTATTGGTAAACCCAGCCCCACATCCCATCTCTAGATATAGACCCAGGCAAGCGCGTTGGCAGAAGTCTGAAAAAATGTCCCGGAGCTTATTATGGCGCAATACCACATTCCCTCTATGCTTACAACTGAGGGTGTGATAGCCAAAGTCATCCAATGCAAAGGAAGGACAGTGAGGGCAACTTTGGTCTTGGACAACCGGGATACCCAACCACCACTTCAGTGCTACTTGAAATTCTGCCGGATCCAAGTGGAGGTTAAGTTGAGGGGAGGGAGTGGCTGACAGCCAAGCAGAGGCATGAGGGGAAGAGATGGACAAAAGACGAGCCCTGTCAGTCAAGGTTGCACTTTGAAAAAGGTTATTGAACTGTCGGTCTTCAAGCTTGGAAGATAAGACCTTCTGTGAGAGATGGGAATTTTGTACCAACTCAAGGGTAAGGAAATCATGGGGGTCCACAAGACTGTTATAAAGGTCGACTGAAGAGGACAGATACTTACCTGACAACGAGGAGAGGCCTGAAGACTGAAACGAAGCTATGTATGCTGCAGGGGAATGGCAAGATAGGCATCGAAGGCCTAAGCCCCCCCTCTTTAAGCTTAGTTGTGCCTGCTGCCAGGTGGAGGCAGAAGCGTCCACTGCAGTACATTCTGAGAAGCATCACTGTACACAATCATCAAACATGGCAAAGGCCTCCTTAACTAGGGGAGGTGGAGTATTTCTAGATAGATGCACTAGTCTACAAAAGCTCCCTCATTGTCTAAGAAGAAGCAAGGCTACTTGCGGGTCAATGGATCCCACAGCTTCCAATTGCTTAAGTAACTTGCAAGCCACAGACCGTCTTTGGGCTACAAACTTTGCGCAAAACACTAGGTCACCTATGCATGAGAGCCCCCAAGATCTCAAAATGGGGCACATTGGATTGCTTCATCTCCTCTGGGAAGGTACTAAGGTCGCTTAAACTCTACAATTCACACTTGGCAGTGTTGATGTAAAGGCCAAGTGGTGGTCCAAGGTCTTGGATAATGGTGAGAACACGAGCAATGGCTGCAGTCGGGCCAGCAACAACACCATCATCAATGTACCATTGATGAAACAACAAGGATGCACAGTCAGCATCCTCCGCAATTGCTGACACAACCTGTTGCAGCACTAGACAAAAAAGAAGGGGACCTACAGGATCGCCTTGTTGAACACCTGTCTCTGAGGAAATGGTACCCAATGGGTGCCACAAGGTAGGATGCTGACTATAGCACCAAGAGGACCATTGAAATAGTTCTGGGAAGTGTAGGCTACAGGCATCAAGGACAGCCTGTCTGGATACCCGATTGAAAGCATTGTGCAAATCAATTTTCAGGACTGCAAAATCTTCATCCTGCCAATGCTCATCCACGCAGCATCTCAGACCATGGATTCTAAATGTTCGTGTATGTGTGTCAGTATTGGTTACAATGAGCATTTCAAGCGGCGGAACGACATGCAGCTTTGGCGACGGTTAGGAGCTACTGAGTGATGGCGTCAACGCGATCCCGTGTACTGCCGTAAAAGTTTCCCAGCCTTGTCATCGATGAAATAAAATGATGAGGGGGGACATTTTACCCTGGAGGGGGACAGTTTGCCCTAGCGTAGATTGTTCGGGGGGACATTGTACATTGTACACTAGTGCAAAACGTCCGGGGGGACAAATTTTAGGGGGGACATTGTGCACTACGACAACGGCCAGCAGTGATGCCGCGGCCAGCACGGACCGTCCGTGCCGACCGTATTCATTTGACGGTTTTTGACGGCCGATCGTGACCGTGACCGGGAAGCGTACTGATCACGTGATTAAACCGTGAAAAATAATTGGCCGTCAATTTTTTTTGGCTGGCCGTCCGTGGCCGTCAGAACTTTTGGCGGTCCACTAAACCTGTTACACGTCACGTGCAGTGGATGTTTTTTCCCCCTGCGTGGCAAATGTCGTCTTTCCAAGAACCTTTGAGGATAAGCCACCTGATAGCGCGGTGAAGCCTGCAGCACACCCGACTGTCACCAACACGTGGCTATGGAACCATTTGAAGTTGTCCCCCTCGCCATGACATAGTCTCGTACCCAGCCTGATATGCATTCGCCATCCGCTGCTGCCGAATGTGGGTCTGGGGACGAGACTAGCCATGATTATGCTGTTTGCGAAAAAGGTGTTATCGCATGGATTCCACGAGCGAGCGAGTTATCTCCCAGTTGATGAAGATAGAGGATGGATTCAGCCAGGATTGAATCTGTTCAGTCTCTTTCAATCTGTTCTTTCACATCATGAACCATTTCTATTGATACGCGCATGCCAAACTTCTATAGCATGACCGCGTATTAGTAAAATTTTGACGGCTGATGGCCAGCCGTGTACGTGACCGTATTGAAATCATACGGTCCATCTTTGACCGTGAACGTGACCGTTTATATCCAAACGGCCAGCCGTGAACGTGACCGGATTGTTAAAAGCTGGCCGCGGCATCACTGACGGCCAGGCTCGTAGCCGGGTGCAAACAGGTGCAATTGAACACCCCCCCCCCCCCCCCCCCCCCCCCCCCCCCCCACAGGATGCAAGGTCCGCTTGGCAGGCTATGAATATTATTCACTTGACTGTGCAATCTACACATTAATAATAACTGCCAGTTGTACATGTATATTGCGCACGAGCAAATCAGGGCCGTAGCAGCCGACCAGGCATTCGGGCTATAGCTCGACCACTTTTTGCCCAAGCCCAATGCCCACCTCGAGAGACGGCATAAAAGGATACTGATAAAATTGTGTGCATATACCCGGTACATGGATAATTATATATTTTACCCACAAATTCGACATTTATTATTGTTTTTTTATATATTATATTATAACAAAGTTCAATATACAATATATGTACTAGGCCTATATAGCTTAATATCCGAGTCTCTTATACACCATTATTGTTATTATTGGTGAGATTGGAAAGCATGAATCATCAGATGTGTGCAAGGTTGGGCTGAACATGTATTCCATTAGTGGTGGAGGTCTATGGTGGTTGGGGATGTGAAGCCCAAGATTGAGTAGGGGAAGGCCGGGCAACGCGGACCAGCTAAGGTTAGACCATTGTACTGTTCGAACTATATGACAATATAATTTATTACCATTCCTCAAAGACTATAATGTTGAATAACATCTATGGGAGACTAAGCCTCACACTGGTTCGAGCCAATGCCCGTGCTGTCAATGCTAGGTTGGCTACAACAATGGACTTGCTTGAAGGCTAGGGCAATTTTGTGCAAGTTCGTGTGTAGTAACGTGTATATATGTGCATTTATTTTATTGTTTATTATATAGTTATTATTAATAATAATAATACGTCATAACATGATGCGCGATGTGCTTGCAGATTTCTTCCGTCGAGCCCACCTGTCCGTTGCAGTGGAAAAGGGTCATGGTCTCACAAGAGATCACAACCGTCAACGTCCTGCTGATTTGCTTGTGACAGGTTGGGACAGAGGTAGACCTGCAGCAATGGACATCACAGTGACCTCTCCACTCACTCCTGTCATCTTGGGGGAGTCATGCCAAGTGGTTGGTGCTGCAGCACTTGTAGCAGAGAATCGGAAGTTGCAGGCCAATAGCCCCAAATGTCAAGAGCTAGGGTGGGCCTGCACACCCTTGGCAGTAGAAACGTACGGCAACTGGGGTGAGGTTGCTCAAGGAACATTCTCCAGGCTTGCATCCCACCTTGCCATCAGCCAGTCCAGGCCAAAGGCATTAGTGGTGGCAGACATATATGGCAGGCTTAACCTCCATCTGGTGAAGTCCATTGCTAGGGCACTCCTGGCGAGAGAGCTTCATCCATCCTGACTGTGTATGTAGGAAATAGTAGTTGCATGTTTTTTCAAGTGGTGTGTAGTCTAGTTGTATATGTTTATATATCAGTGTATTTGTGTATGTCCATTTATCCTGTACTGTAATAAAGATTTCTGGCTGTATAAATAATAATAATAATAATAATATAAAAGACAATTACATCACCGCTACACTAAATATGAGGAACACAATGCAAGAAACTAAATACTAAGCTACATGTACACTGAACTAATATCTACTACCCCTGTGGTTCGTCCCAGTAGAGCCCTTGCATTCTGGCGCATCAGGGTAATTCCCAGGCGGCAGTAGATTGAGGCTAACACCTCAGGCCAGAAACGACTCGTCCGAGAGCTTCTTGTGCCTCGCTTCCCCAACCACCAAATATAAATAATTTGTGAACAAAATTTTTTCCGTGTGTAGACAAATCATTATTCTTTATTATTCAACATGGTTAATAATTTTTGTAAACACATTGTATTTATTATAATTGATTTTCACAACACGATCAGTTTTGCCTCTTTTAGAATTGACCGGGCAAAGCGAAAGCGACTAATATGGCACTTTGACGTATCTAGGCATCTTAAATGTTATTCCATGTTATGCGCCATTCATTTGCGTGCCGTGTTGTATTGTCTTTTGAATTTTTGATTCACGAGTCATGACAATAATACTCGGCTTTTGCTCACCATTTATTGCTGGAGCGAACATCGCGTAGTTACACATCATTTAAACTGTTCGCCTATACATATACACGTAGAGCATGGACAAAAATCATTACAGACAAAGAGGGCTAGCTTAATAGGATGTTGGCCGTCTCACTGCAGCAATGAAAGTTTTATTAACAAGTTATCCACTTTGCCCTATCCACTTTGCCCGTAGGGTGGCATTTGAGTTTATACGAACATATTTGTCGATTCATAAGTAGTTGTACTTAAGTCATGATATGCTTATCACAGGCGATGGTAGGCAGCATCATTATGCGTATGCAACCATTTCTCTCATTTGTTATGATTGAATAAAACAAAAGGTTATCGCGGACGAATATCGTAAGGAAAAGTTGATAATAAAAAAGTAATTAATAACTTACACATTTATTAACTAATTAAACTGCACTTCTGTCCGACAGTACCTATTTTATAGCGGGCCAAAATTGGATAATTTTACGATGGAGCGTCTTAAAGTTATTTGAGTTTTTCTCTTTGCCCGACCTGTCCACTTTGCCACGCCTTCCCCTAAAGAGGCTAGCCATGCAAATGGGAATATGTGACACTGATCGAAAATGCTTTAGCTTGGGTATTTCTGGCGTTAAAATTTAAATTTTGCAAGTAGATTTGATACTGATATCCAGCTAATAACTGATATCAGTACACTAGTTAGTACACGCATGCAGTATGATAATGGCCTTTCCATGTAGGCCTGCATAAATACATCTCCTGTCATGACTGAATAAAGTATGTACATGTAAACGTTACGTCATGAGGGATAAATTGTAGTTATTAGCTAAAGTATATTTTGAACGTGGTGGGACCGGTGGCTAGTATAGGTTTGTCTTTTAGATGCGTGCTTAGGCTTAGCCTGGGTTCGGATTATACATGTAATTACATGCCGCCACACTTATATGTATACCGGATGGTGTATAATGTACTATAGTTATATAAAGATTTCTTTTTTGACTTTGTATTCTGGCTGAGCGCAATTACTTATGTACTCAAGGCCTATATATAATATATCATTCCGAACCCCACTCATACAGTGCTCAAAATTCTACTTCCGTTTTTAACGCATGCCTTGCACGTGATTGTAAATATTTGTTCGTTTTTATTTTGCAATCAGGCCCGTAGCCAGGGGGGTGCAAACGGGTGCAATTGCACCCCCCCCCACTGGACGCAAGGTCCGCTTGGCAGGCTATGAATATTATTCACTTTATTGTGCATATATTAATAAGAACTGCCATGCGCACGAGTGCATGCATGTAAGAGCACTGGTACGTGATCAAGTCAGCTCAGGGCTGTAGCAGCCGGTCAGGCATTAGGGCTATGGCTCGACCCTTTTTGCCCAAGGTCCACCTCGAAATAGGATATATACTAATAAAATTGTGTGCATATACCCAGTATGGATAATTATACATCACATAGAATCGAAGTCAGTTCTCATGTACGCTCCCCCAACCATATGACCACAATGTTTGGTGCGAAGGAAATAACTCATTGGCCACAATAGTTTCAAAAGAGGTCTTGAATCCACTAACTAAAGATGAAGGTCGTGATATGTATCTACGCATGTAGTTTTCCGTTCCATGCATCTGTGTAAAAGCTGACTGCAGCTGTTGACGAAGCATCTAACCGAAAGAGAATTTGATGGCTGTGGCACGGTGTCTGAAGTTTATGGCAAGGCAAGGCCTGGCAACAGCTACTCTGTAGGGTGGTCCGGAGAGGGAAAATAATAAGGGCATGGAACTAACTAGTAACAGAGCGGAATAGTTTTTATTCTGGTGCATGGGTATGGGAGGGTCTGGGAACTAGGAGCGCTATATAGCTGTAAGCTCCTCCATCACATCAGCTTTGCAACTTTTGCCAGGTCTTGCAATTTTGTACTGAATTGCAAAATAGATTTATGACACTTCAATCCTACGGCATTGCATGACCAGATTTCAGTACTACTTTGTAATAATGAAAACGTGGTACCAGCCTTCCTTTACCAAGTAGTAAATAGTACTATGTAATAACCACATTTGCTTTCATGTATATCTGCATGCAGGGTGAGCTGCCGTATGCTATGCACGTGATTGCGATTGTGCATTGCCCCAGCAGCTTTGCATACAGCTTTTGAAATTTTTGTAATATTGCATACAGTCAATTGCAAAAAAATAAATATTTGCGCCACTTCAATTCTTATGGCATTGGCCAAATTTACTACATGAACCAAATAATGAAAATGTTGTACCAGCCTTCCTTTGTAGTATAGTAAATAGGACTATTCTGGCAGTACAACTGAGAGGATTAAGACTTTACCACTGATATTTGCTTTCATACAGTATAATGTACATCAGATTCTGTAGTGTGAGCTGCCTTGAATTGTGCATTGCCCCAGCACCTTTGCAACTTAAGCAATTTTTTTTTTAAGTCTTACAATTTTGTACTCAATTGCATAAAATTTGTCACACTTCAATCCTATACGGCATTGCATGGCCAGATTTTATGACCCAAATGTGGGCCCAGCCTTCCTTTACCAAGTAGTAAATAGGACTACCGCATGTAGTAGAGGAAGACTATACTCTAGTAACCGCATTTGCTTTCATGTACATCTGCATATATGGTTAACTGCCGTATGCATGCTATGCACGTGCATGCATTGTGCATTGCCCCAGCAGCTTTGCATGCAGATTTTGCAATTTTGTATTCAGTCAATTGCAAAAAACAATCGCGACACTTATTCTATACCGCATATGGCTAGATTTACTACATTGTATGAACCAAACAATGAAAATGTGGTACCAGCCTTCCTTTGTGGTATAGTAAATGGGACTGTGTAGTAGAGGAAGACTTTAACCATATTTACTTTTAATATTTCATACATCTGTAGCGTGCGCTGCCTTGAATTGTGCATTGCCCTGGGCAGCTATTGCAAATTTTTATGTCTTACATGCAATTTTGTATTCAAATGCAAAGGAATTCGCGACGCTTCATTCTTACGGCATTGGCCAGATTTACTTAATACTTAGAACCACACACATACATGCAGTTCTTGCATTGCTACATGTATTATCCTGGCTACACCACTGGTTGAGTCCACTTATAACATGCTTTGCACCCCCCCAACACACAACCTGGCTACGGGCCTGTGCAGCAATGGTCAGTCTTGTCAAAGACGAACGAATCTGAACGATTTTCGGGGTCCCGTTACCAAACTAACACTATCCCTTCCAACGTTTGTCAAGGAGACGCCATTTCAATACGAAGACCTGAAACTGCTTTATATGTACGATCACTTAATTGCCATGCAGGTGAGATTAGACTTACTCATACCTCCCAGCTGCAGCAACTTGTACCAGCAATAATGGGCGGACGGTGAAATATCCTTTAGGATATTTCGCTCTTGCAAGAGGCCCATGCAGCTGCATGGAGTCAATTGGAAACCACCGATATATAGGCAATGGTGTAACTAGACCCGGAACTGGCGGAAGAAGACCGCCAAAGGACAGAGGTCAGTGCACCCTCTGCCGTACATTCGCTCGTAACATTGCACTTTCAGACAAGAAAAAAACAGAAGAGTGAAGACTGAAGACAGCTGAGTAGAGCGTGTGAGTTCAGATTTGCTTTTGTGCATGTAGTATACTGTTAACAATGAATCTGGTTGGTAGAAGACATCCCACCGAAATTGTTCGAGGTAGATTACTTTGAAACTTGACATATACATGCATTGCAACGAATGCCCTAAGCCATATATTATATTGAGTGAACACTCCTTGCGAGAAAAAAAATAGGGTAACAAGTAAATCAAAAACTTCTCTATCGAGAAAGTGATTGGTGGGATGTAGGATTGGTGGTGCAACTGAAAAGCAAGGAAACAAGGTACAGTATGTTAAAGTGAGGTGTGGTAGTATCCTACAATTTTAACAGTCCTACATTTGCAAATAAGCTTCTTCATTAGCAAATTCAGGACTGTGAGTTGTAGGATCCTACCAAACCTCACTTTAACATACTGTGTATACCTTGTTTCCTTGCTTTTTGCACCACCAATCCTACATCCCAACAATCACTTTCTCGATAGAGAAGTTTTTGATTTATTTGTATATATTGTACAATAATTTAAATATTATTATATTATGTTTAATAATTACATGTATATATTCAAACACCTTCAGGTACGGTTCTACATTCTTCGGAGAATGGCTCTGACATTTGCTCTAATTAAGCAAATGCTTAAATTGGAGAACAGGTCGAAAGAAGCCAGTGACTTCGGCATGGACTTGTGGATTGCAAGCCGAGCATCAACTTGTGCAAAAAACAATTAGGCCTCTTTACCCCAAGCCCTATAGGAATCCACTGCTAGAGGGGTTGAGACCCACCCTAGAGCTGAACACTTGGCATCATTGACCTGGTGTTTCCTGCTCTCCGTTGCCTCAACGACTACACCAATCGTTGCTCCCACTTCAGCTAAAGTTGAGGGTTTGGCGGTGAGACAACGGAGATATCCAGGGCAACGGGCCTCCCACAGTTCCAATTCTGCAACAGAATATCGGCAGGTCGTGACTGCGAATGGTCGGGAAAGAGCCCAGCGCCTGCTTCAACTTGGACAGAAGCATGCGCACGGTGAAGGAAGTTCACTAAAGTGTCCCTGAGTGCATTATGGCATAAAACAAAATGGCGCGTGGTAAGCGCGGTTCAAGAGGCCTCCCGCAATGACCCGCATAGTTCTATCCGGCACAGGGTTGCCGAAGGCCAGCCGGCCCAGGCCAGGGAGCTGGCCTGACCTGTCAGGCCGGACCGGACCCAGTGGCGAGGTGGCCGGGGGGGCAGGGGGGGCAGTTGCCCCCCCAGCTGGCCTTAAAAAAGGGGCGCCAAACTGACGATAGGGGCGCACCAGCCGCCAAGCAAATTACACGAAATGTGTTTAATTAAGATGATTATTTATGTAGTATAGACTATTAAGTCATGGGGACGAATTCATCAATAGCGAACATCGGCGATCGGAGTGGGATTTCACCCCACGTGATATATATTTATAGCATTTGTTACGTAATAGTACGGTTACGTACGTAAACAATTACATTACTCTTTACATGAAGTTGTAAATAGTTCCGGCTAAAACTTCGGCTTGACTGATGTCATGAGATCTAGAATCGGCTACGTGTTAATATGTTATCGTGCTGCTTGAACAAAGGGCACTATTTATTGGTGTTGATTGCCTTAGTTTCCAATACAATCTGGAAAAATTAGAACGCGCACCACAAAAATTTTCGCGCGCTTCGCGCGCGCCCTTCCCTGTCTTCGACGCGTCAATTATCCAAGTGGAAACCACCCCCTCCTCGCCAAAATCATGCATCCACCCCTGTAACGAGATAGGAAATTCTGACAGAAAGGCAACATGTGTATTTGTGTGTGCGTGTGTACGTGGGGGGGGGGGGGGGGGGGGGGGGGCGGCAGTCTGTGTATTTGCCCCCCCAGTAACAGACAAGCCACCTCGCCACTGACCGGACCCCTGGCTAATCAGGCCATGCAGATCACGCCCCCTCGATGTATCACTATATGCGTGACTGCTTTATTTGTACATGTGTATGCAAACCAATTAATTAAATTCACTTCTTGTTCAGTATTCAATTATTAAAGTAAGGTGCAACAGTAAACACTGTAGCATTGATGCATTCTACACTAGCATTGGTTATTAATCATGAGAAGTAGTGCACACTTTATGTGGCCATCTTGAAGTAGTCTTGCTAGCCAGACGCAACTGGACTGGGAATTAACAAGGGAAAGCACTTCCAAGTATCCAAAGTACGTCACTCGTTTCCATTCCATTTAATTTGAAAATCCGTACTAAGTACACCACTAATTTTGAAGGAACATGCTGAGATGCATGCAACAATTTCAGTGTCAGAAAGGTATGGGGTTGGGGGGGGGGGCAAATTTTCACACCGCGTGCAAGAGCTAAGTGTAAGAGTTTCGTGGCTTTGTCATGCTGATGCAACTTTTTTACTTTTGTGACGTGAGATATGGAATATACTGCATGCGGCTCAAGGTGCCGGCGATTTTTTGGCTGTTAAAATGGTCTTTTTTTAATGTTTGGCACAAACTACTGAGACTTCGATCGGCATTTTTCATTTGATTAATGTATCTTTTGAGAGTGCATGGAGTGCTCCCTGGAGAACGGCTTGTGTCAATCATCGAACCCTTTTGTAATGTATTGACTATCTACAATAAAGTGTGCGCATGCGTGATTCATAATATATAAGCTATAGGCCGGGCAAAGTGGACACGTTGGGCAAAGAGAAAAACTCAAATAACTTTAAGACGCTCCATCATAAAATTATCCAATTTTGGCCCGCTATAAAATAAGTACTGACGGACAGAAGTGCAGTACAATTAATTAAATTAGTTAATAAATGTGTAAGTTATTAATTACTTTGTTATTTTCAACTGTTCCTTACGATATTTGTCCGCGATAAATATTTGTTTTATTCAATCATAACAAATGAGAGAAATGGTTGCATAGTTATTACGCATAATGATGTTGCCTACCATCGCCTGTGAAAAGCATATCATGACTTAAGTACAGCTACTTATGAATCGACAAATATGTTCGTATAAACTCAAATGCCACCCTACGGGCAAAGTGGATAGGGCAAAGTGGATAACTTGTTAATAAAACTTTCATTGCTGCAGTGAGACGGCCAACATCCTATTAAGCTAGCCCTCTTTGTCTGCAATGATTTTTGTGCATGCTCTACGTATATATGTATATATTGCCATAGGCGAACAGCTCAAATGATGTGTAACTACGCAATGTTCGCTCGCAGCCATAACTGGTGAGCAAATGCCGAGTATTATTGTCATGACTCGTGAATCAAAAATTCAAAAGACAATACAACACGGCACGCAAATGAATGGCGCATAACATGGAATAACATTTAAGATGCCTAGATACGTAAAAGTGCCATATTAGTCACTTTTCGCTTTGCCCGGTCAAATTTAAAAGAGGCAAAACTGATCGTGTTGTGAAAATCAATTATAATAAATACAATGTGTTTACAAAAATTATTAATCATGTTGAACAATAAAGAATAATGATTTGTCTACACACCAAAAAAAATTGTTCACAAATTATTTATAGTTCGAACAGTACAATGGTCTAACTATAGGTGGTCCGCGTTGCCCGGCCTTCCCCTAGATTGTAAAAGGGCAGATTTTGATTAAAGATTCAATACACCACAATTGGCGACGAGGGTGGGATGTCGGCCCAAAGGGGTCTCGAACATTTCGACCCAGAAACAGAAGATGTGGACTCGTATATGGAGCACCTGGAGCAGTACTTCTTAGAGAAAGACGTCAAAGAAGAGCGAAAGGTTGCCCATTTTCTAACGATGGTAGGGTCCTCTGCCTACCAAGTTTTGAGGGACCTCGTGGCCCCTGTCGCTCCCGCTGCGAAAACCTTGAAGGAACTAACAGACGTGCTAAAGAAGCACTAGACTGGTCATAGCCGAACGTTTTATCTTTCACCGTCGATATCAGCAACCGGGGGAAGACGTGGCGCGCTACATGGCAGAACTTCGGAGGTTAGCAAAAACGTGTCAGTTTGGGACATTCTTAAACGAAGCTTTAATGGATCAATTTGTTTGCGGGTTAAGTGCCGTGAACATACAAAAGCGCCTTTTGTCCGAAGCAGATTTGACGGTCGAGCGATCTCTGGAGTTGTCACAAGCCATGGATGCAGCTGAAAGGGGAGCCAAGAACTTCAAGGAAGACCAGCAGGAGAACTTGCAGCAGGGTGTGGAGAAAGCCGCCGTCTGCGCAATTGAGAAGTCTAGTAGGCAGTGTTCTAGATGTGCTAGAAAGGGGCATTCGCCAGGAGACTGTCCGCATAGAAATGCCAAATGTTACGGGTGCAAGAAGCAACACAGGATGATCAGCAGACACAGAGAACGTTCGCAGCAGAGTAGTCCTGAAAGAAATGAACGAACGGTTACCCCTCAAATAGCACCTCGAATCTCAACACGGATACGCTTTCCCCCAGTCCGGTTCAGCGATGAATATGGATATACATGAAGCTTAAAGCGGAGGGAGTGTAATGTATTGACTATATCTACAATAAAGTGTGCGCATGCGTGATTCATAATATATAAGCTATAGGTAGATTGTAAAAGGGCAGATTTTGATTAAAGATTCAATACACCACACCTTTCTCTTTCGATGAACATGCATGCGCTCGATGCGGGTGTGTTTGGGCTACTGCTAAACCATTGCAACGGCGTGAATCTCACAAGTTCCTCGGGATTGTATTCTTTTGAGCCGCTGAGCAGATGTTATAGGATAGGAATCGTTGAAACCGACGGGGATGCATGAGTTACATGCTAAGTTGATCGACATCGTAAAGTTACGTAATAATTGATTAACGTTTATTGATAATCTGGCCTGGCTAGCCGACCTGTCAGGCCGGGCTGGCAGGCCGGCCGGCCTCAGGCAGGACCCCTAGCCGGCCTACGGCAACCCTGATCCGGCAATCGGATTCACAGCCTCTGCATGGATCTAGAACACAATCGTCCAAGCGCTTCTGCAGGTATATAGGTTTGATTGTTCCTTACCTGGTTGCTCCTCTTCTTTAGGGACGAAGGATGCCTTTAAAAGAGACCTGCAGATACACATTTTGAAAAAAGACCCTGGAATCTCGGCGGACTTACTTCACGAAGCAGGTTTCACCGTTTGTGCGGATTGTAAGTCAGTCCTGGACCTCTTCACAGGAAGCAATGCATGTATGTCCCACGTAATCTCATTGATTTTGCAGTATCTTTAATTTGTCTCATGAGGGCATGTTTGCTAAAGAGTGTAGAATTATAGCATCCTCTGGCTCGGCACCCAATTATGAGGATACGTGGAAGCTGTTAATGTCTATAGACCTTTTTCATCTGTCACAAGATAATTAACTAGATCACGTGTAATACTGGTGGCGGCCATCTTGGTGCACAGGAAGTGATTGTAGCTATGGTGTTGTGTACAGTTATTGCGTGTTACAAGCGTTCTGACCGTCTCGTTCTATCGAATACCTGCTGTTATCAACCACATTGGAGGTGAGCGTGAACGGGAGCTCAGTGAACGACGAATAGACGGTTTCCTTGAATCCTTGCTGTTCTTTCAAGGCTGTAAAGTCGTATAAGCGCTCTGAACCACGATGCGACCCGATACACACTTCTTGTATTAGATCCCAAGTATACGACACACAATCCAATCCCACATCATGCACGTGATCCCCATGAATATCATTATCCAATGCCACAACCCCCTTGTTCAGTTTAAAACTGTATAAAGTCTTTATATCGATTTGGTGGCTTGCTAACTCTTCCATATCTTGTTGTGGTGAGTTTCAGAGCTGGGGCCTGAGGTGGATCTTCAGCAGTAGATACCCCCATTTGATCTTGCTGATCTGTCTCCTGCACAGTAAGTTCTGTATCTCTCTGATCTGTGACCTCTGCTTCTCTCTGGTTCACTTCTTCCCCAGATGTGTTGCTTGCTGTTGGCTCATCTTCCACCTCTACCTCCTGTTCCTGTAACTTCATCAGGTGTCTTCTATTCCTCCTTAGGATTTTGCCGGATTCTGTTCTCACAATGTAAGAACGTGGTGTCTTTGCATTATTGATTACAACCACAGGTTCCCATTTGCCTTGCATCCGAACACGTGCCTTTTCCCCTTTCTGGAGCGGAGGTAAGGATCTAGAACCTATGTCATAATACCTTTTCTGAGTTTGTTTATTCTCTTTTAGTTTGATCTTCACCAGTTCTGGACGTACTACTTCTGGCTGAAGTTGTGATGATACCACAGGTAAGTTGGAACGTAAACGCCCACCCATCAAAAGTTGTGCTGGTGAGGCCAAATTGTCTATCACTGTGTTTCTATATGCCAGCAAACACAAGTAAAGATCCTGTTTATCTGCACACGCCTTGTTCCACATCTTTTTTATGATCTGTACACTTTTTTCCACTAGGCCATTTGACTGTGGATAGTATGGACTTGATGTGGTGTGCTGTACTCCCCACTCTCTTGTGAACTTCTGATATTCTTTTGCTGTGAATTGCGGTCCATTGTCACTAACAATTACATTCGGTATTCCATGTCTAGCTAGTATTGACTTTGTATGATGCACCACTGTTGAGCTGCTTGTGTTTTCTAGAAGCTTTACCTCAATGAAACGCGAGTAATAGTCAACCATTAATAAATAGTCCCTGCCTGACCATTGGAAAAGGTCTGTTGCTACTACCTCCCATGGTCTCTCTGGCATTGGGCCTGGTAACATGGGTTCCTTTGGGTTGGAATCACGATGTTCTTGACACACATCACAGTTTGCAATTGTATGTTCGATAGCCTTGTTCATACCTGGCCAGAACATCACCTCCCTGGCTCGTTGTGAGCACTTCACTATTCCCATATGCCCCATGTGAATCCTCTTTATCATGCTGCTCCTCAAGGCATTAGGGATTATCAGTTTCTCTCCCTTTAACAGGATTCCATCAACTTCTGACAACTGATCACGAATATTCCAATATTCCTGAATTTCTTTGGGCACCTGGGACTGTTTCTCAGGCCATCCAAACTGTACAAGGTTTCTTAGCATTTGCATGCTTTGATCCTTAGTTGTGGTTTCCTTTATTTCCTGTAGCCAAACATCTGATACTGAGGAGTTGTTCAGAACAAGATTCACTGCACATGACAATTCTTCTTCCAACCTATCTGTGGTTGTGTCCTTTATGCATGCTCTGGATAATGTGTCAGCTATTAGCATTTCCTTTCCTGGCTTATATTTCAACTTGAAATCGTACTTCTGAAGACGTAGAAGCATGCGCTGCAAACGTGGTGGAGCATGACACAAGGGTTTTAGCAATATTGCCTCCAAAGGTTTGTGGTCTGACTCCACCTCTACTTCCTTGCCGTACACATACTGGTTGAATCTCTCCAATCCAAACACCACTGCTAGTAGCTCTTTTTCAATTTGTGCATGCATATCTCCTTTCTGTGTCCGTCAGAGCACGAGATGCGTATGCAACTGGCTGACAGTCTTGTAGTAGAACTGCACCTAACTTGTTGGGAAGCGTCACAGCTTACAGTGACCGGTTTCTTAACATCAAAGAAAGCAAGGACAGGTGCTTCAGATAAGAGTTTCTTCACCTTCTGGAAGGCATCACTCTGTTCCCAACTCCAGTTAAATTGGACATCCTTTCTCAACAATTCTCTTATTGGGTGTGTCACCGTTGGCATATTTGGAATGAATTTTCCTACATAGTTGATGACTCCCAGAAGTCTCTCTATACACCTTTTTTGTCTTCCGGAGGTGGCATCTCTGATATAGCCTTGATCTTCTCTTTGTCTGGTGAAATTCCTTCAGCATTGATAATGTGACCAAGGTAAGTTACCTCTGATACACCAAACTTGCACTTTTCCTTGTTCAAGGTTAGACCAATCTTCAGACATCTCTGTAGTACTGCTTCTAACCGTCTGTTGTGCTCTTCATTCGATGATCCCCATACCAAAATATCGTCAATGTCTGTTTCAACTCCAGGTAGGTCACCAAAGTTTTGATTCATTCTCTTTTGAAATATTTCCTGCGCTGATTTGACCCCGAATGGCATTCTTCTGAAACAGTATCGCCCAAAAGGACTATTGAATGTGGTTAAGAGTTGACTCTCTGGATCCAGAGGGATTTGCCAATACCCGTGATTGGCATCTAGCTTGGAAAAACATTTTGCACCCGATAATCTGGTTGCAATGTCCTCTAGAGTTGGAAGCTGATAATGTTCTCTTCTGATAGCTTTGTTGAGGAATCGAGGATCCAAACACATTCTTGTTTCTTGGTTTGTGATTTTTCTACAATAACAAGAGAATTTACCCAGTCGGTTGGCATTTCAACCTTCTTGATTACTCCAATGCTCTCCATGTAATCAAGTTCTTCTTTTAGTTGCTCCCGCAGTGCCACTGGCTGATACCGTAATGGGCATACTACATGCAGGTTGAATGCTGCTGTCAACTGAAATGTGGTAAGGTGTTGCCAGACACCCTAGTCCCTCAAACACTTTGCCAAACCTCTGAACAATGTCCCCACATCTGCCAACACACATGACCGTCTTTATCAAACCTAACTCTTCAGAAGCTCGGAAGCTCAATATAGGACTTTGGTCAGTCTCAATAACATAGAACTCTAGAAACCTATCCTCACACTTCAGTTTGCAGTAACCTAGTGTTGGAATAGTGTCGCCTGAGTAACTAACTAGCTTACTTTTTGTTGGTTTCAGTTTTGGGGCGTACTGCAGAGTTTTGAAGATTGTCCAAGGTATGATGTTTGCCTGTGAGCCTGTGTCTACTTTGAACTTGACTGAACTCCCATTGACACATTAGTTGCGACGATAGTCACTGTTGGTTTCCCAGTCTGTTTTGTTGACTCCTCCCACAGCCTGAGATTTTCCTCTCGTCACTGCAGAGACTTTTCTCGTTCTACAAAGCTTGGAGAAGTGATTCATTCCTCCACACTGAAAACACCTCTTTCCATATGCTGGACATTGGCCTCTTCGATGCGACAAACCACACCTGTCACACCATTGCTTATCCTCAAACTGTTTGACTCTTTCTCTTTCTGGAGATCTGTCTTTACTGGACCTTATTGGAGTTAGACGACGTACAGTGTGTATGCCTGTTTCAGGTCCCTCTTCACCAAGAAGCTTCATCTGCTTTTGTGACTCTTCTTCTGCTTGACAAATAGACATAGCTTTGTCAAGTGTAAGATCTTGTTCTCTCAATAGACGCTGTTGCACACGCTCTGAGACAATACCACAAACTACCCTGTCACGGATAAGTTCGTCCTCTAACACGCCAAAGCTACAGCTCCTGGCTAATAGTTTCAGCGCTGTTACATACTGGTTTATAGTCTCATCTGCTGCCTGGTTGCGTGTGTTGAACTTAAACCGCTCCATGGTGACGTTTTGTTTTGACCTACAATAGTCTTCAAACCTTCTAAATAAAACGTCAATTTTATTTACTTCCTTGTCCGCTAACCGCATTGTGTTGTAAATGTCCCTACCTGTCTGCCCAATCAGGTACAGGAATGTACAGCATTGCTCCTTCTCCGACTTGTCGGAAAGCGTGAGTGTTAAGTACAGCTCCATAGTTTGTTTCCACGTCCGCCATTTTTCTGAAACCGATATACTGTCAGTGGTAGAGAAATCCATCTCACCGGGAGATTTTATGCGTTCCATTTCCCACAAAAGACCACTTCTGACACCATGTAAAGTCGTATAAGCGCTCTGAACCACGATGCGACCCGATACACACTTCTTGTATTAGATCCCAAGTATACGACACACAATCCAATCCCACATCATGCACGTGATCCCCATGAATATCTTATCCAATGCCACAAAGGCAAGACACTAATACTTTGTATCGGGAAAACCAGCTGCCCTGTACGACGAATTAAACTCAGATTGGTTATCAATCCTATTTCTTGGTACTGTAAAAGGGAAAGGGTACTTGAAAACTGATGTACGAGGCGTAATGAAACATCGAAAGGAGGACATAGCAGTTATGCGCTTTGATATCAATAATATATGGCTGCTGACCGTGAAGAAGTCCACGAAGAAGAAGTCTGTACATACTGTACTACAGCTTTTGAAGAGAAGTTTGTTGTTGTATTCATAGTCAGACCGTCAGGTCTGCACGCACATGCATGTACCTGGTCAAACTATAAGAATCACAACACAGCTAAAGGCGGCCATCATAGATATTCCGGTCTAATATCTATGATGGCCATACACTAGGCAATATTTCGGCGCGCAACGTGTTGCCTAGTGTATGGCCACCTTTATAAAGTATTACTATATAGGCATAGCACCTCAAGGTGTATCAAAGTATTGGGAAGGCCAAATATCTCCTTGAATACCAGGTGATAGCTGACGGGGGGGGGGGGGGGGGGGGGGGGGGGGGGGGGGGGGGGCCGGGGGGGGGGTTGTATAGCAGATTCTGTTGCAACAATGTCAACGCTACATTCCTGCACTTACAAGAGGTAAATCTCAACTCTTGGCACTAGAAATTCATGAAACCAGAACCATTGCAAATGTGAGGATATATTTTGAACGGGTAATAGTTAATGCAGTATATTACAAAGTACAACTCATTCAGCCATTGAGAATGCTTCATCTGCAATATTTTATCTTCGTATATTGTGATAAACATGCATTTTTTGAACTTATGCAGTGAGGATCAGATGCTCACACGTCATGCAGCCACTAATAAACTGATTGTAAGCTTCTAACCAGCGATTTGGTATTTGGCTGAATTAATAGGATTACCAAGTACAAGTTAACCTGCGAATGGATCTAACCCGTTACTGATGGTAATCTTGCTAATGTATCGGGCCTTAGCATCAGGGTCGAAGTTTTGTAAGCAGAATTAGTCGTCATCGGATGTGGACATACGCCAGCTGTGCACCAAGATGGCGGCTTACGTAAATGACATCATTTTTAATGCAACTTGGTCACATGATGAAAAAGGTCTGCCACCCTGGGGTACAATTGGACACCCGAGTAGATAGCAAAAAAAAATTTTGCCGTTCGGTCACGGAAGGGACCTGGCTGCATTTAAGGGTACTGGCTTACAGAGGGATCGGGCCGAGATAAGTAAGGCTTAAATCCTTTCGGTATACTCGTAAAATGACCCGTGCTATAGCGGACCTATCCATTCCGCTCCGACCGATCCGCACGCGGAGCGTAATGGATAGGTCCGCTAGCACAGCTCGTTCTACATGTACCAGCCTTGCTTATCTCGGCTCAATCCTGAAAAGACTTGTACTATAAGCCAGTACCGTTAAATGCCACTATAGGTCCCTTGCGTGACCGAACGGCAATAACTGTTTTTGGTGTCGACCCGGGTATACAATTGTACCCCCGGGTGGACATTCAGGACAATAAAAATGACAAAGCTAAAGGAAAAAACACCCAAAGGGGCCACTCCCTATAATCCCCGAAACTACCTCTGCACAATCCATATATCCCCGAATGACGATTTTGATGTTTAAAATATCCTTAAACTGATCCGTCCCGAAGGGTACTGCAGCAGGTCCTTCTGGCCTAAGAGTGCAACACTTGTTAGATGCGGCTTCCATTCCACTTCCCGGCACGACTATTTGTTCCCTGCAGGACTATTTGTTCCCTGCTCAGAAGGGTTGTTAATCACTTGGTGTCGGGGAAAGTTCCCCAGAAGGTTTCTCTTTTCATGGCAGGTGGTTCCTTGACAGCGCTTATCAAGTTAAAGCCTTCAGTTGTGCCCCGGACATAAGGCCAATTGCTGTGGGCGAGGTTCTGAAGAGGTTAACAGGAAAATGCTTATGCGCTGTCATTAAACAAAGGGTTATTGATTTTTTGAGCCCATACAGTTTGGTGTGGCTTGCCCTATGAGTTCAGAAAAGGTCGTTCATAGAATTAGAACCTGTGTGGAAAAGTTTTGGAATGACATGCAGAGATTTTTCAGTTATGAAGGTGGATTTCAAGAACGCTTTTAATTTAGTCTCCAGAGATGCTGTTCGACAGGAATGCGCAAAGCATTTCCCAGATTTGCTTCCTTGGGTTGTCTGGTGTTATGGCTCTCACCCTTTTCTGTGGCACACTATATGGGCCAGCTAACATCACAATCAGGTGTGCAGCCCTCTGGGTTATTTTCTGTTTGCTTTGGTTTTGCATAAGGTTACTGGAGTTATTAAAGAGGGTACTGAGTACAGCCAACTTTTGTATCAAGCTTGGTATCTTGACGATGGCATCTTAGCCGCAAGAATCCTTTAATTCGTCAATCCTTGTCCCCTTATACAAGAGTTAGGACCCTCTCTTGGTCTTCACATTAATATCTCTAAATGTGAGCCAGGCACTTAAAGTATCCCATTGGCCTCATTTTGAGATCTTAGTGTGCCCAATAGGTGATCACATATTTTGTGCAAACTTTATTGCCTCAAAACGTCTCCAAGCAGCTAGGCAAGCACACAGGCTGCCGGTTGTTCCAGTTGAAAGATGTTGCTGCCATAGACCCACAAGTGGCTTTAACTTTACTTCCTTTGCATGTGTGGTAACTTTTGCAAGTTAAGTTCCTTGGCTCGTTCAACTCCAACTGATTTGGTATTGGAACTTTTCAAGCTTTTTGATAATGACATCCACCAATGTTTCATGGACTGTATAGGTTTCGCAACTTCTGATGAGGCATGGTGTCAGGCCCAGCTTGGCCTCAACAGTGAGGGTCTAGGTTTGTGCTCACTGTCCCTTCACTTAAGCTCAGTGTATATAGCTTCCGTCTGTTCCTCTGGTGTTGTTGATTCTGACATCATAAATGCCATTGACCACTTTAATTCTCATGTTTCTCCAATCGAGAAACATTCTGCCAATTTCATTATCTCCACATCACCCGTCAGTCAGAAGCTTCTGTCATCTTAAGTGAATGACCATTGTTTCCAAAACCTTTTTGATCAATCCTCTCCTGCTAACAAGGCTAGAGCTGCTATCAGTTTCAGCCCCTCATGCCACATCCTGACTATCAGTTATTCCTTCCACAACCCAAGGTCTACATCTTGACCCTATTGAATTCAGGATAGCTGTCAAGATTACCTCCCAGGGCTCTCAGTGTGCTTTCTGCCCTGCCCACAGTCTGGAACCTCTTGGACACCACGCTTTAACATGCAAATGTGGGGGGTGACATCATTTTGGTCACTATTATTAACATACATACATGTACATACACCACAGATTGTCAATTATGCTACACCAAAGGTATCAGAGATTCACTGACTGTCAGTTGAATAGAGACTATAGCATGTCCTTGATTTGATCGCACTTCTCTGAATCTCTAATACAATGCATGGATGATACGAAGCCACCCCATCATTAATGCATATGTTTTTACAACCCACCCTTGGCAGTGGGACTAACATAGATGAGCGGGGGGGTGTTCGACCACCCCCCCCACACACACACACACACACACGCGCACACAGCCGCTCTACATGCATTGCCCACATTTTTTTGCCGTTAATTGAAGGAATGATAAACTATTGCAACTGATGTTAAAAAAAAAAAAAAAAATCAACTTCCTATCTTATTACACCGGCCTATAATTACAGTGCATACATACTACTGAATTAAGGAGCAGCTCTGGATGGTTCTCAGATCGATGTAACTATTTCCTTCACTGCAGACAGGACATCAGGGTGCGTGACTATTGCACCGTGATTAACACCTTTAAATTCCCGTGACACAAAGCCAGGAGCCTCCTTCCACTTTAGACACACCTTTAAGCTCAGTTCGTTGACCACCCCGTCACCGGGTCCTGTAGTTATTATAGGATCTTTACCGAACCCTTGATTGTAATTAAAACTTTCTGGCGTTTTATGGCCCGTGGACCCGTAGAAGCAATATGTGGGAACGTTTGGCGCAGGGTAGTCCGCGTTGATGCCAGATATTCCATATGAGTACATGCTAAAGCCCAATGGGTAGCCCATGTCTCTAAACAAGACCTCATAGTCGTTAGCTGTATATTTTCTGACTGCAGTTTTAACGAGAACTTGGTCTTTCCACACTGTTGCATTTGGAAGCATCAGAAACACTCCCGGGAGTGTGCGAGAGATATCCTTGATTGCCTTTTTAAATGGTATCACAAAAGATCCAATACGGAGGCTCATTCCAGATATCAAAGCCTGTAGTACTTTGTTCCCTCCAGACCACGCTCCTGCGAGAGGTACGAAGGCGTGGATATACTTGTCCTTCCAGGCTTGGTCAACAACGTTGTTGAGGAAGTAGAGCGTTACTGGACCTCCCATGCTGTGGACTACCAAGGTGACTTTTGTATTATGGCTTTCTGCGTACATTTCTTCAATCAGTTGTCTCACTCTCGAGTAGTAGCCCATCTGTTCATGCTGTACTGTATACAAATGTACCAATAATTGATTTTAATATAAAACTAACACCGTGCACACATATCATGATTCGTGAGTAAATTTTGTTGTATAGACCCCTTGGCCGTGTCTTCCAGGTAAGGATCAAAACATTAGCGGCCATATTGTTTTGGCCCAAAATGTGTGCGTTATTTAGAATTTGTGTTTTCGTTACGTACAATGATGTAATAATACAATTTAAAGTGAAAAAAAATCACGGCCTAATTAATTGTTTCATAAGTTTAAGCACTAAAGAACCGAATGAAATGGTTATGGGTTGTTGCGGGCGTACAATTATAGTGTAAATTTACGTCGTTGTCGTCGTGATACACAAATTTCTAAATAACGCGGTCCAAAACAATATGGCCGCTAATGTTGTGATCCTTTCCGGGATGATACGGCAAGAGGTCTAGACTATAAACTTTAAACTTTTGCTACCTGATTAAACCATACGTAAACGCTAATTAACATCTTAACCATATTCATAGAGTGTTTCAACGGCCACTGCTGCATGCATTGAATCGGTGGAAACTTAGTACGCGCGCGCCGCTTAAAATTTTCCCTTAGCAACCTCTTAGATACCATGGATGTCCGTCACTTCCCAATGTATTACCAGCACATAGGAGTGTAGCCACGTCTCGAAACTTATAAGGTGTATGGAGCAGTCCTCTGGCTCTGATTTAATGATTTTAAATTTGTACTAATTCACGCGTTGTTGGACCTTAAAGCGCGAAACGTATTTCAATTATATAGCTACTCCTCCAGTTTTCCTAAGCAAATGATTAAAGAAACTAAAAGGCTTGCGAAATGATCTGCCAGATTATGCATAGCAACTGTTATGAAACCTTTTTTAAATCTGTATATTACAAATCCAATACAGCCACCTAAAAGTCATAAAAAACTCTTATTTTAATCATAAAATTTAACATTTGCACATAAAGGTGTACATTACTATATAGGTTCATTCAGGTATCATCCCAGCTGAAATACAATTATTATAATATACCAGTAGGGCCTACAGAACTGAGTAATGTATACATAAATGGTTGACGTTATAATCACCTACAACTGCTTTCTTTTCTAGCTGTAGTGTTTTACTTCAGGCCTAGAAGTTACATTAATTGGTGCTTTATGGAGTTGTATGTGCAAACAAAGGTAGTGAAGTATGGGTTAATACCCTGAAAGTTTCAATACCCTGCTCCCTAGCTAAAAAGCCAAAGCCAATGCACCATCTTTTTAATAAGGGTACCACATGTGAAGCCAGTATGAGCCTTTTAGAGGTTACTGTAGAAGTGAGAAAATAAATTTGGTAGAACTGTATAAAGTTGTCGATATCATTTCAGTAAAAAGGACATTTTAAAAACATACCTAGTGCATTAATTTTAATGTCAGTAACCATATTCATATATGCATGAAGGGTGAGAGTGATGTGTGGTGAGGGTGATGTGTGGTGAGGGTGATGTGTGGAGGATGAGGGTGATGTGTAGAGGGGGGTGATGTGTGGAGGGGGAAGGTGATGTGTGGATGGTGAAGGTGATGTGTCATGTGTGGAGGGTGAGGGTGATGTGTGGAGGGTGAGGGTGATATGTGGAAGGATGAGGGTGATATGTGGAAGGATGAGGGTGATTTTTGGAGAGGGTGATGTGTGGAGGGGTGAGGGTGATGTGTGGAGGGTGAGGGTGATGTGTGGAAGGATGAGGGTGATTTATGGAGAGGGTGATGAGTGGAGGGGTGAGGGTGATGTGTGTGCTGGTGAATATGTTTTTCTGTGTGTGTGGGTGTTATGAGTCAGTATAACCTCAATACGAGCAAGTAGCCTTAGTATTAGTATGAGCAAATATTCTTAGTATGAGCCATGAGCTGTCAACCAGTATCCTTAGTATTAGCGATTTGTATGTTTATGTGTGTGTATCTGTGTCTTTGTGTGTTTGTGTGTGTGCCGGTGAATAAGTATATGTTGTGTGTGTGTGTGTGTGTGTGTGTGTGTGCATGTGTGTGCATGCATATGTGTGCATGCATATGTGTGTGTGTGTGTGTGTGTGTGTGTGTGTGTGTGTGTGTGTGTGTGTGTGTGTGTGTGTGTGTGTGTGTGTGTGTGTGTGTGTGTGTGTGTGTGTGTGTGTGTGTGTGTGTGTGTGTGTGTGTGTGTGTGTGTGTGTGTGTGTGTGTGTGTGTGTGTGTGTGTGTGTGTGTGTGTGTGTGTGTGTGTGTATGAGCCAGTATCCTTGAATTTGTTACTTAGTATGAGCCAGTTGCTTTAGTGGGAGCCAGTAGCCTTAGTGACCCTTTTGTATGAGCAAATATTCTTAGTATGAGCCATGAGCCAGTATCTTTAGTATCATGCAGTACTTAGTATGAGCCTGGTACATAAGCCAGTATGAGCCTTGCATGAGCCAGAAGCCTCATTTTTAACATTCAATAAAAGGTTTCTTCTTCCAATTGTAATATGCAGCTCTGTGACAGCACAAAATACTGCATAGCCTTGCTAAAGGTCTGCATGTTCCTATTTTATGTGACTATACGGTGCAAGCAAACGGCTATGCTCAGCTCAAACTACGCGAAAGTCATCATTTTTTCGCCATATTGTAGAATACGAGAAAAAAACATTCATTATACCTGGTTACTTTGTACGTGTTGAATAATGACACAGGAACGCGAATATGTAGGCAGAATCGCTGGGAAAACTGCAGGAAGCTGAAAAAGTGACCTTTTATGCACACCACTCTAATCGCTCGTTGTAAACGTAACACGTGCGCCGTGGACAGGAACCAAAAACTGAAGTTGCGTGTTTGGGACACGAAATCCATCTAGGACTGCCCCACGACTTGGCTTGCTACTTATACACTGCCACCCGATACCAGACACATCGAGCTTTTCGAAGCATACTAGGTTGCTAGGCTGGTTGCTAAGAGGATGTAAACTAATACCGTAAAATTCTTTTTATAAACTAGGTTTCCAGTCGCAAACAGCCGTGCGGCCCGGGCATGGCTAGTCTCGTACCCAGACCCAATGTACGTAACGATGATTATCGCTTAAAGTATAACATCTGGCCAACAGAAGTTGTTCTGGTGCGCCGGAATGTTGGCGCTCCAATCAGAATCGAGAGCTCGCGTGACGTCATGATAATTATATTCCAATAGCATTCCACACTACAGAGAGGAGCCTGGTGCTTGATCGTGCGTGCGCGGCTAAGGTTGTGATATATGGGCATGTGTCTAAAACGAAGGTAAAGCCATTTCAGTAGGAAAAGGCTCATCACGAAGTACGACTAAAATCTGTCGCGAATCGACTATCATTGCGGTGGTAACCTTTTCTCTCTGTAGCTTAAGCAAAGACAGACACACTAAAACTGTAAATCGTTTTATCGTGATGACGTAGCTGTTGCTACGACAACCCAAATTAGCGAACACTTCCCATTACATTCCAATAACAACTTTCTTCGACTTGTTGGCCAGACCTGTATAATTGTATTTGTACACGGTGGTCTGCTCTCATTGAACGCGTGGAAACTAAGACCATTGGAGCAAATGTCAAGCCAAGAATTTGGCATGAATTGACTTGGCCCCCTGAAAAGAGGGCAATTTCTCTATTGGGGTTATCGCCAACAATTTGGCTGGATATGTGGTGCATTCTTTCCTCACCAGCCAGACAGATTCCTGATGATTTGAGCCAGCTGAAACACCTGTGAGTTAGAATTGAGCCTTTGCTGTATGTTGTGACATACCGCCTAAGAAGGGGACCGTCCTCTGAGCAGCAGGGGACCATCCTGGGGACCATCCTCTGAGCAGCAGGGGACCATCCTGTGAGCAGCCGAGGACCTGTCACGAAAAATTCTATCCGCCCGCAAAATATTATCCTAGGATAAATTTTGGCAACATTCCAGACTGCAAGAAATTATCCCACCCTGCAATTTTTTATCCCACTCTTAGAGTTGAGCCGTTTTTAGGATGGTAATCGGGGGGTAGGGGTGAAATGGGGATGGAGGGGAGGGGGCTGGGGATGGGAGCAATACATGTAGCCAGGACCCCACGTTGAGTCGGTTCCCCCCTCCCCCCGCCAGGCATCCTGGCTACACGTACGGGCCTAAAATACGCACAAGCCGTGGCGCAAAATTTCTTTTTGATCAGCATCAGCTCTTAAAAAGTCAACACAGAGACGCTTAGTGAATGATGCGGCTGGAAGTGAAGACGATCTTGTCACTGTGTAGTTGGGCGCATATAGCCCTATCTTCGCGTTTTGGCGGAAGGTCGGGCTACGCCTAACTAGATCTTGTGGACTACCAGGGTCGTAGCCTCCAGTTCGGTTCTACGGTATTAACCGGACCACTTACCCCGAAAAAAAATAAAATAAAATAAAATTAGTTCACATAGTTCACAAATGCTAAGTTTCTTTAGATAAAACCTATCAGTCAACAGCGAATTAACATACGCTTCGTAAGATTACATACGACATTCCGCCGTATGTATGTAGGGATTGATCCCACAAAAGGTACATATGTGTCTCCTGTCCATATAAACCTTCATTCACGCCCCCCTCCCCCCCCCCCCCCCCCCCACACACACTAAATATAGCAACCAGACCACTTACTAGAGCCCTGATAACGTGTGTATGATGAAGGCTGAAATTCATGTTCTTGTATTCATTCAGTGACCTTTTACCAGTATATTGTATTCTTCTCAGAGTCATCTGCAGGCTCTGCATGCATGACAAGTGGTAGCTAGGTTGATATTTACATGACAAGACAAAATTCGCTAAATTCCCTAAGCCCAACGCTATTTGGCATGGCCAGCAATTGAGGACATGAATAATAAGTTACTACAAGATATAAAAAACATTCTCTCTGAGAAAGGTAGTGGTATATAGGATTTGAAAGAAATGGTGGTGTAAAAAGGAAGGGAACAAGGGATTCATGCAGAGGAGATACAATGATTATTCCTATATTTAGCAACATAATAGTAATGACGTTCTATACAGTGCTAAATATAGGAATAATCATTGTATCTCCTCTGCATGAATCCCTTGTTCCCTTCCTTTTTACACCACCATTTCTTTCAAATCCTATATACCACTACCTTTCTCAGAGAGAATGTTTTTTATATCTTGTTTCACTCTTTTTTTTTTAATAAGTGACTACTAGTATATAGGTATACATGTAGTACAATGTTGAATACGATTGTACGATAAAATCCAGCCGTTGTAATTCCCACGTTTATTGCCTAGCAACACAATGTTTACAGTTATGTTACATTTGTAGTTGTTCCATTAGTTCGAAACTCACGCGCCAAGCTTTCCCTCTTAGAAGCTCGTTTCTGGTCTGAGTTCAGTTCATAACGTCGCTTCTTAGAAGCTCGCACCGCAACAGAATTCTTTTCCTGTTGCCAGAAGCTCGGTTCGACTCCAGATTTGCTCTGTACATGTCACGAGCTGAGCCTCAGCAGACGCCCGCCTTTGTTCAGCATCAGCATCGTACCGGTACCGAACTCGGGAGGACTCTAACTCATAGTCTCGATGTAGGAGGTATTCCTCTAGTCGCTTAGCTTTCCTCTTTCGTAGCCGTAAACGGTAAAGGCATTTTGACAAATACAACATCGCTAGCTAAAAATGGTGAGCAAAACTAAAAACACAAACGAAACTCACACCTGTAAGTGTTCCATGCCAATCATACACAATCCACAATTCTGAAGCATTGTCATGGAAACGGTTTTAATATAGCTAACTCTCTATATTACGTGAGATTACGTACTGATATCTTGGCGCGCGAGAACAGCTGCAAATTACGTATATTGGTTATATGCTTTATTTATATATCTGATACCTGAAGATGTATTGTCAGATTTTTCTACGATTTTTGGTGTAACTGGCGCTCTTTAAAACCTTTCCTATCTCGAGTTATACTCACCCATAAAGACGACGACGACGACGACGACGACTATGGACAAATTACGGTCTGGGAACGAGAACTACGAGCTTTTTTGTTCTCTTAAAGTACACGGTCTAGCGACTTGAACAAAACATGAAAATGATCGTCTTTCCATTGTGGATCGATAGCAATAAAGAGCTACACTATCCGTTTCTCGGTTCGTGAGTTATACGCGGGACGCGTTTTTTTAATGATATTCATGATACGGCACAAATCCTATATGAGAGTTACTGCCGTAACTCTCGATAGGATGATGATATTAAAATTCTGGTTTCACCAATATATTTTCCTGATTTTTTTTATGATTTATCATACTTTCAAAATGGCTAATTATTAATTAAAATTAATTAACTTTATTTACAACAACAAGTTATTTTATGAACGCCGCATAGTAGGTAGCTTATAAAAGACTAGTCCTGTATTTTTGGGTGCTAAAACTCTCGTTTTGTAGCCAATAAACCTAAATACAACAAACGCATGCGCAAAATTAATTGAATCGTTCCCAGACTCATATAGCTCACGCGACGCAGGTTCAAAATTATGATCCCTAGTGCTACTAAACATTTAGAACCTTCCGTAAGTTGTGAAGTGAATGTGTGTTGCTTAGCTTGCAAGGATGCTCTAAAAGCAATTCGTCGTGTTGGTGTGGCTTACATTGCGCAAGTGCGGAGTTTAAAAATGGTCTTGTAGGTGTTCTAGTTACTAGTAGGCATAGCCCGACCTTCGCGTTTAGCGGAAACGTTCCAGGTACCACGTTCCGCCAAAATGCGAAGGTCGCGCAAGCCCAACTAGCTTATGCAAGAAAGTTTTAAGCAACTCAACCATAAAAAGGGGCCTGTGCGTGTGCTCTTTGTATTAAGAGTGTGAAGGGTTAATCAACTTAACGGCAAAATAGCCCTGTGGGTGTGGTCTTTGTAAGAGTTCGAAGGGTTAATCAACCTAGCGGCAAAAAAAGTCCTGTGGGTGTGGTCTTTGTAAGAGTGTCAGGGGTTAAGGCACATAGCCGAAAGAAACAGCCTTGTGGGTGTGTTAAGAGTGTCAAGGGTTAAAGTACATAGCCGAGAGAAGCAGCCCAGTGTGTGTGTTAATAGTGTCAGGGGTTAAGCGACACAGCCGAGAGAAACAGCCCAGTGAGTGTGTTAAGAGTGTCAAGGGTTAAAGTACATAGCCGAGAGAAACAGCCCAGTGAGTGTGTTAAGAGTGTCAGGGGTTAAACGACATAGCCGAGAGAAACAGCCCAGTGAGTGTGTTAAAAGTGTCAGGGGTTAAACGACATAGCCAAGAGAAACAGCCCAGTGAGTGTGTTAAAAGTGTCAGGGGTTAAACAACATAGCCGAGAGAAACAGCCCAGTGAGTGTGTTAAGAGTGTCAAGGGTTAAGAAGCAGCCCAGTGGTTTCGTTAAGAGTGTCAGGGGTTAAACGACATAGCCGAGAGAAACAGCCCAGTGAGTGTGTCAGGGGTTAAGGCATGTAGCCGAGAGAAACAGTCGTGTGAGTGGTATGCTTTTTTAACAGTGTCAGGGGTTATGGCATGTAGCCGAGAGAAACAGTCCTGTGAGTGTGGTGTGCTTTTATAACAGGGTTAAGGCATGTAGCCGAGAGAAACAGTTCCGTGAGTGTGGTGTGCTTTTATAAGAGTGTCAGGGGTTAAGGCATGTAGCCGAGAGAAACAGTCCTGTGAGTGTGGTGTGCTTTTATAAGAGTGTCAGGGGTTAAGGCATGTAGCCGAGAGAAACAGTCCTGGCGAGTGTGGTGTGCTTTTATAAGAGTGTCAGGGGTTAAGGCATGTAGCCGAGAGAAACAGTCGTGTGAGTGGTATGCTTTTTTAACAGTGTCAGGGGTTATGGCATGTAGCCGAGAGAAACAGTCCTGTGAGTGTGGTGTGCTTTTATAACAGGGTTAAGGCATGTAGCCGAGAGAAACAGTCCTGTGAGTGTGGTGTGCTTTTATAAGAGTGTCAGGGGTTAAGGCATGTAGCCGAGAGAAACAGTCCTGTGAGTGTGGTGTGCTTTTATAAGAGTGTCAGGGGTTAAGGCATGTAGCCGAGAGAAACAGTCCTGGTTAGTGTGGTGTGCTTTTATAAGAGTGTCAGGGGTTAGGGCATGTAGCCGAGAGAAACAGTCCTGTGATTGTGGTGTGCTTTTATACGAGTGTCAGGGGTTAAGGCATGTAGCCGAGAGAAACAGTCCTGTGAGTGTGGTGTGCTTTTATAAGAGTGTCAGGGGTTAAGGCATATAGCCGAGAGAAACAGTCCTGTGAGTGTGGTGTGCTTTTATAAGAGTGTCAGGGGTTAAGGCATGTAGCCGAGAGAAACAGTCCTGTGATTGTGGTGTGCTTTTATAAGAGTGTCAGGGGTTAAGGCATGTAGCCGAGAGAAACAGTCGTGTGAGTGGTATGCTTTTTTAACAGTGTCAGGGGTTATGGCATGTAGCCGAGAGAAACAGTCCTGTGAGTGTGGTGTGCTTTTATAACAGGGTTAAGGCATGTAGCCGAGAGAAACAGTCCTGTGAGTGTGGTGTGCTTTTATAAGAGTGTCAGGGGTTAAGGCATGTAGCCGAGAGAAACAGTCCTGTGAGTGTGGTGTGCTTTTATAAGAGTGTCAGGGGTTAAGGCATGTAGCCGAGAGAAACAGTCCTGGTTAGTGTGGTGTGCTTTTATAAGAGTGTCATGGGTTAGGGCATGTAGCCGAGAGAAACAGTCCTGTGAGTGTGGTGTGCTTTATAAGAGTGTCAGGGGTTAAGGCATGTAGCCGAGAGAAACAGTCCTGTGAGTGTGGTGTGCTTTTATAAGAGTGTCAGGGGTTAAGGCATGTAGCCGAGAGAAACAGTCCTGTGAGTGTGGTGTGCTTTTATAAGAGTGTCAGGGGTTAAGGCATGTAGCCGAGAGAAACAGTCCTGTGAGTGTGGTGTGCTTTTATAAGAGTGTCAGGGGTTAAGGCATGTAGCCGAGAGAAACAGTCCTGGCGAGTGTGGTGTGCTTTTATAAGAGTGTCAGGGGTTAAGGCATGTAGCCGAGAGAAACAGTCGTGTGAGTGGTATGCTTTTTTAACAGTGTCAGGGGTTATGGCATGTAGCCGAGAGAAACAGTCCTGTGAGTGTGGTGTGCTTTTATAAAAGGGTTAAGGCATGTAGCCGAGAGAAACAGTCCTGTGAGTGTGGTGTGCTTTTATAAGAGTGTCAGGGGTTAAGGCATGTAGCCGAGAGAAACAGTCCTGTGAGTGTGGTGTGCTTTTATAAGAGTGTCAGGGGTTAAGGCATGTAGCCGAGAGAAACAGTCCTGGTTAGTGTGGTGTGCTTTTATAAGAGTGTCAGGGGTTAGGGCATGTAGCCGAGAGAAACAGTCCTGTGAGTGTGGTGTGCTTTTATACGAGTGTCAGGGGTTAAGGCATGTAGCCGAGAGAAACAGTCGTGTGAGTGGTATGCTTTTTTAACAGTGTCAGGGGTTATGGCATGTAGCCGAGAGAAACAGTCCTGTGAGTGTGGTGTGCTTTTATAACAGGGTTAAGGCATGTAGCCGAGAGAAACAGTCCTGTGAGTGTGGTGTGCTTTTATAAGAGTGTCAGGGGTTAAGGCATGTAGCCGAGAGAAACAGTCGTGTGAGTGGTATGCTTTTTTAACAGTGTCAGGGGTTATGGCATGTAGCCGAGAGAAACAGTCCTGTGAGTGTGGTGTGCTTTTATAACAGGGTTAAGGCATGTAGCCGAGAGAAACAGTCCTGTGAGTGTGGTGTGCTTTTATAAGAGTGTCAGGGGTTAAGGCATGTAGCCGAGAGAAACAGTCCTGTGAGTGTGGTGTGCTTTTATAAGAGTGTCAGGGGTTAAGGCATGTAGCCGAGAGAAACAGTCCTGGTTAGTGTGGTGTGCTTTTATAAGAGTGTCAGGGGTTAGGGCATGTAGCCGAGAGAAACAGTCCTGGTTAGTGTGGTGTGCTTTTATAAGAGTGTCAGGGGTTAGGGCATGTAGCCGAGAGAAACAGTCCTGTGAGTGTGGTGTGCTTTTATACGAGTGTCAGGGGTTAAGGCATGTAGCCGAGAGAAACAGTCCTGTGAGTGTGGTGTGCTTTTATAAGAGTGTCAGGGGTTAAGGCATGTAGCCGAGAGAAACAGTCCTGTGAGTGTGGTGTGCTTTTATAAGAGTGTCAGGGGTTAAGGCATGTAGCCGAGAGAAACAGTCCTGTGAGTGTGGTGTGCTTTTATAAGAGTGTCAGGGGTTAAGGCATGTAGCCGAGAGAAACAGTCCTGTGAGTGTGGTGTGCTTTTATAAGAGTGTCAGGGGTTAAGGCATGTAGCCGAGAGAAACAGTCCTGTGATTGTGGTGTGCTTTTATAAGAGTGTCAGGGGTTAAGGCATGTAGCCGAGAGAAACTGTCCTGTGAGTGTGGTGTGCTTTTATAAGAGTGTCAGGGGTTAAGGCATGTAGCCGAGAGAAACATTCCTGGCGAGTGTGGTGTGCTTTTATAAGAGTGTCAGGGGTTAAGGCATGTAGCCGAGAGAAACAGTCCTGGTTAGTGTGGTGTGCTTTTATAAGAGTGTCATGGGTTAGGGCATGTAGCCGAGAGAAACAGTCCTGTGAGTGTGGTGTGCTTTATAAGAGTGTCAGGGGTTAAGGCATGTAGCCGAGAGAAACAGTCCTGTGAGTGTGGTGTGCTTATATAAGAGTGTCAGGGGTTAAGGCATGTAGCCGAGAGAAACAGTCCTGTGAGTGTGGTGTGCTTTTATAAGAGTGTCAGGAGTTAAGGCATGTAGTCGAGAGAAACAGTCCTTGCGAGTGTGGTGTGTTTTTATAAGAGTGTCAGGGGTTAAGGCATGTAGCCGAGAGAAACAGTCCTGTGAGTGTGGTGTGCTTTTATAAGAGTGTCAGGGGTTAAGGCATGTAGCCGAGAGAAACAGTATGTACAGTGAGTGTGGTGTGCTTTTATAAGAGTGTCAGGGGTTAAGGCATGTAGCCGAGAGAAACAGTCCTGTGAGTGTGGTGTGCTTTTATAAGAGTGTCAGGGGTTAAGGCATGTAGCCGAGAGAAACAGTCCTGTGAGTGTGTGGTGTGCTTTTATAAGAGTGTCAGGGGTTAAGGCATGTAGTCGAGAGAAACAGTCCTTGCGAGTGTGGTGTGTTTTTATAAGAGTGTCAGGGGTTAAGGCATGTAGCCGAGAGAAACATTCCTGGCGAGTGTGGTGTGCTTTTATAAGAGTGTCAGGGGTTAGGGCATGTAGCCGAGAGAAACAGTCCTGTGAGTGTGGTGTGCTTTTATAAGAGTGTCAGGGGTTAAGGCATGTAGCCGAAAGAAACAGTCCTGTGAGTGTGGTGTGCTTTTATAAGAGTGTCAGGGGTTAAGGCATGTAGCCGAGAGAAACATTCCTGGCGAGTGTGGTGTGCTTTTATAAGAGTGTCAGGGGTTAAGGCATGTAGCGGAGAGAAACAGTCATGTGAGTGTGGTTCTAAAGAAGCCTTACAAATTATCTCCAACACAGTCTTTAGGGACTTGGTCATGTGTGGTGTTATGTTATGCATCCTGCCTATTCACATGCACTCTACAGGGTTAACTGACCTTATGGTATAGTGTTATCATGTACTGCAATGTGGTGGTTGAAAGTGTTCAGTGAATGTTTCAGTTCCATGTGTGTGGTTGTACGTTGAGAGTGTAGAGGTTTAATGAAAATAATGTTCTAAGGACTTTGACAGCATTTAACTTGATAGCTACATGTAGTTGTGTGGTCCCCTTTTATCCATCAGTCCACACACACACACACACACACACACACTTGTCAACATGCACATGCACTCACACACACACTTATGCACACACATTGAGCTTGTATCATAACACTTGGCACACTAACTGTTATTTCCCACATTGTTAACTGACCTTACAGCTATAAATGTAGCCAGTACAAGAAGGAATGGACGCCTGTTAATATCATATTCATATTGTGCACCTACCTATGTATACATGTGGTTGTTGTTTTAACAGCTGCCCTGCTTTTATCTGATTCAAGATATAGTTCTCCCTACAACCCCACACACTACCCTTCTTACACTGTCTCCCTTTCACACACACACACACACCACCCCCTCTTCCCTACACGCACCAACTTCCTTTCCTTCCCCTCCTTCCCCCCACACTTGAGGGAAGGGCTTCCGTATTGTTCACTTATGTACACATGTAGTTGTGTAAGTGTGTTGCAGCTGTAGCTTTATCTGATATAGCTGTAATGGCCTGCTTGAACTAACCATGTCAGCAGATAGAGTACCATGCCAATACATGTGTGTCCTCCATAATTAAGTATAACCTTCCGTCTGTAATGTGGTCATACTGAATGGTCTATGAGAATGGTCGTAAATTGAGAGTGTACAGGGTTAATGAAAATAATGTTCTAAAGTACCCTTGTACAGGTAGTTACATGTAAGTCTTCCACTGAGACAGCATGTATGGTTTGTTAACTTTACTGCTACATGTAGTTGTGTGGTCATTGTGTAGTTAATGCCATTTATCCATCAGTCCACACATGCTACACACTTATGCACACACACACACTTATGCACACACACACACACTTATGCACACACACTTATGCACACACACTTATGCACACACACACTTATGCACACACACACTTATGCACACACACACACACTTATGCACACACACACACACTTATACACACACACACACACACACACACACACACACACACACACACACACACACACACACACACACATTGATCTGGTCATATACATGTATCTTAACACTTGGCACACTAACTACTATTTCCCACATTGCTAACTGACCTTACAGCTATAATGTAGCCTAGGATTTTGGTCAAAGACTTAGAAACAGTAGTGTAGTAAGGAAATGTTTTCCATGGCCTGGTGATGTTAATATCATATTCATATTGTACACAACCTACCTGATTTACAGCTGCTCCTTACTTGTACAGTGCTTTTATCTGATTCAAAATATGGTTCTTCTCCCCACCCCACACACTGTCTCCCTTCCACACACCACCCTTCTTCCCTATACACAGTGACACCAACCCTCCTTTCCTCCCCTCCCCAAACATGCTTTCCTATTGTTTACTTATGTACATATGGTTGTGTAGGTGTGTTGCAGCTGTACCTTATCTGATGTAAGATGCAGAGTTCGTATTTGGCTACATATATAGGATAAATAAATATGAAGAGAAGCTTGCTGTAATGGCCTGCTTGAGCAACCTATGCCAGCCGATAGAGTACCATGCCGATACATGTGTGTCCTCCATAATTACCCATCTTTAATGTGGTCGTGCAGAACCTTGATGGTCCCTGACTACCTTCCATCATCTGCACATTATGGTACGCCTGCAAAGCTGCAAAATGTGGTGGAGGCAGGGACAATGGAGAGGTACATATGCCACTGAGAACCAATCCATTGACAATGTGCGTGTTGTATTATCCTCTCTCTCTCCTCCCATTCAACAGATCATCCTCCATCCAATATGCCAACATTTTCCTATGCAGCTGTCATTAGAAGCTATATTCATTAGTGTGTGCATTGTGAAACTCAGTATCCTGATAAGTGTAGTTGGATTCTTATGCCTTCTTGTGATTTACGTGTATTCACACTTATTGTGGTTATATTATTCAATATGGAAACTTTTGAAAAGCACCCTAATAAGTGCATGGGTCATATGTTTGGGGGAGGGGGGGGGGGGGTTAGTGACTTTTGTGTAACTCTATCACCTGACTCAAACAATGGACAGTGAAGTGTTTCCCCTACTCTGGGACATTGTTAGGACAGTATGTAATGTTTAGTGGCCATAGCAATATGCATGGGTCATATGTTTGGGGGAGGGGGGGGGGGGGGGGTTAGTGACTTTTGTGTAACTTAAAATTTCTATCACCTGACTCAAACAATGGACAGTGAAGTGTTTCCCCTACTCTGGGACATTGTTAGGACAGTATGTAATGCTTCATGGCCATAGCAATATGCATGGGTCATATGTTTGGGGGAGGGGGGGGGGGGGGGTTTAGTGACTTTTGTGTAACTTATCACCTGACTCAAACAATGGACTGTGAAGTGTTTCCCCTACTCTGGGACATTGTTAGGACAGTATGTAATGTTTAGTGGCCATAGCAATATGCATGGGTCATATGTTTATATGTTTGGGGGAGGGGGGGGGGGTTAGTGACTTTTGTGTAACTTAAAATTTCTATCACCTGACTCAAACAATGGACAGTGAAGTGTTTCCCCTACTCTGGGACATTATGTAATGCTTAATGGCCATAGCAATATGCATGGGTCATATGTTTGGGGGAGGGGGGGGGGGGGGGTTAGTGACTTTTGTGTAACTTAAAATTTCTATCACCTGACTCAAACAATGGACAGTGAAGTGTTTCCCCTACTCTGGGACATTGTTAGGACAGTATGTAATGCTTCATGGCCATAGCAATATGCATGGGTCATATGTTTGGGGGAGGGGGGGGGGGGGGGGTTAGTGACTTTTGTGTAGTTAAAACTTCTATCACCTGACTCAAACAATGGACAGTGAAGTGTTTCCCCTACTCTGGGACATTGTTAGGACAGTATGTAATGTTTAGTGGCCATAGCAATATGCATGGGTCATATGTTTATATGTTTGGGGGGGGGGGGGGGGGGGGGGGGGGTTAGTGACTTTTGTGTAACTTAAAATTTCTATCACCTGACTCAAACAATGGACAGTGAAGTGTTTCCCCTACTCTGGGACATTGTTAGGACAGTATGTAATGTTTAGTGGCCATAGCAATATGCATGGGTCATATGTTTGGGGGAGGGGGGGGGGGGGTTAGTGACTTTTGTGTAACTTAAAATTTCTATCACCTGACTCAAACAATGGACAGTGAAGTGTTTCCCCTACTCTGGGACATTGTTAGGACAGTATGTAATGCTTCATGGCCATAGCAATATGCATGGGTCATATGTTTGGGGGAGGGGGGGGGGGGGGGGTTTAGTGACTTATCACCTGACTCAAACAATGGACAGTGAAGTGTTTCCCCTACTCTGGGACATTGTTAGGACAGTATGTAATGTTTAGTGGCCATAGCAATATGCATGGGTCATATGTTTGGGGGAGGGGGGGGGGGGTTTAGTGACTTTTGTGTAACTCAAAATTTCTATCACCTGACTCAAACAATGGACAGTGAAGTGTTTCCCCTACTCTGGGACATTGTTAGGACAGTATGTAATGCTTAATGGCCATAGCAATATGCATGGGTCATATGTTTGGGGGAGGGGGGGGGGGGGGTTAGTGACTTTTGTGTAACTTAAAATTTCTATCACCTGACTCAAACAATGGACAGTGAAGTGTTTCCCCTACTCTGGGACATTGTTAGGACAGTATGTAATGCTTCATGGCCATAGCAATATGCATGGGTCATATGTTTGGGGGAGGGGGGGGGGGGGTTTAGTGACTTTTGTGTAACTTATCACCTGACTCAAACAATGGACTGTGAAGTGTTTCCCCTACTCTGGGACATTGTTAGGACAGTATGTAATGTTTAGTGGCCATAGCAATATGCATGGGTCATATGTTTATATGTTTAGGGGAGGGGGGGGGGGTTAGTGACTTTTGTGTAACTTAAAATTTCTATCACCTGACTCAAACAATGGACAGTGAAGTGTTTCCCCTACTCTGGGACATTATGTAATGCTTAATGGCCATAGCAATATGCATGGGTCATATGTTTGGGGGAGGGGGGGGGGGGGGGGTTAGTGACTTTTGTGTAACTTAAAATTTCTATCACCTGACTCAAACAATGGACAGTGAAGTGTTTCCCCTAATCTGGGACATTGTTAGGACAGTATGTAATGCTTCATGGCCATAGCAATATGCATGGGTCATATGTTTGGGGGAGGGGGGGGGGGGGGGGGGGGTTAGTGACTTTTGTGTAGTTAAAACTTCTATCACCTGACTCAAACAATGGACAGTGAAGTGTTTCCCCTACTCTAGGACATTGTTAGGACAGTATGTAATGTTTAGTGGCCATAGCAATATGCATGGGGGGGGGGGGGGGGGGGGGGGGGGGGGGGGGGGGGGGGGGGGGGGGGTTAGTGACTTTTGTGTAACTTAAAATTTCTATCACCTGACTCAAACAATGGACAGTGAAGTGTTTCCCCTACTCTGGGACATTGTTAGGACAGTATGTAATGCTTAATGGCCATAGCAATATGCATGGGTCATATGTTTATATGTTTGGGGGAGGGGGGGGGGGTTAGTGACTTTTGTGTAACTTAAAATTTCTATCACCTGACTCAAACAATGGACAGTGAAGTGTTTCCCCTACTCTGGGACATTGTTAGGACAGTATGTAATGTTTAGTGGCCATAGCAATATGCATGGGTCATATGTTTATATGTTTGGGGGGGGGGGGGGGGGGGGGGGTTAGTGACTTTTGTGTAACTTAAAATTTCTATCACCTGACTCAAACAATGGACAGTGAAGTGTTTCCCCTACTCTGGGACATTGTTAGGACAGTATGTAATGCTTAATGGCCATAGCAATATGCATGGGTCATATGTTTATATGTTTGGGGGAGGGGGGGGGGGTTAGTGACTTTTGTGTAATTTCTATCACCTGACTCAAACAATGGACAGTGAAGTGTTTCCCCTACTCTGGGACATTGTTAGGACAGTATGTAATGCTTAATGGCCAAAGCAATATGCATGGGTCATATGTTTATATGTTTGGGGGAGGGGGGGGTTAGTGACTTTTGTGTAACTCAAAATTTCTATCACCTGACTCAAACAATGGACAGTGAAGTGTTTCCCCTACTCTGGGACATTGTTAGGACAGTATGTAATGTTTAGTGGCCATAGCAATATGCATGGGTCATATGTTTATATGTTTGGGGGGGGGGGGGGGGGGGGGGGGGGTTAGTGACTTTTGTGTAACTTAAAATTTCTATCACCTGACTCAAACAATGGACAGTGAAGTGTTTCCCCTACTCTGGGACATTGTTAGGACAGTATGTAATGTTTAGTGGCCATAGCAATATGCATGGGTCATATGTTTGGGGGAGGGGGGGGGGGGTTAGTGACTTTTGTGTAACTTAAAATTTCTATCACCTGACTCAAACAATGGACAGTGAAGTGTTTCCCCTACTCTGGGACATTGTTAGGACAGTATGTAATGCTTCATGGCCATAGCAATATGCATGGGTCAAATGTTTGGGGGAGGGGGGGGGGGGGGGGGGTTTAGTGACTTTTGTGTAACTTATCACCTGACTCAAACAATGGACAGTGAAGTGTTTCCCCTACTCTGGGACATTGTTAGGACAGTATGTAATGTTTAGTGGCCATAGCAATATGCATGGGTCATATGTTTGGGGGAGGGGGGGGGGTTTAGTGACTTTTGTGTAACTCAAAATTTCTATCACCTGACTCAAACAATGGACAGTGAAGTGTTTCCCCTACTCTGGGACATTGTTAGGACAGTATGTAATGCTTAATGGCCATAGCAATATGCATGGGTCATATGTTTGGGGGAGGGGGGGGGGTTAGTGACTTTTGTGTAACTTAAAATTTCTATCACCTGACTCAAACAATGGACAGTGAAGTGTTTCCCCTACTCTGGGACATTGTTAGGACAGTATGTAATGCTTAATGGCCATAGCAATATGCATGGGTCATATGTTGATATGTTTTGGGGGAGGGGGGGGGGGGGTTAGTGACTTTTGTGTAACTCTATCACCTGACTCAAACAATGGACAGTGAAGTGTTTCCCCTACTCTGGGACATTGTTAGGACAGTATGTAATGTTTAGTGGCCATAGCAATATGCATGGGTCATATGTTTATATGTTGGGGGGGGGGGGGGGGGGGGGGGGGTTTAGTGACTTTTGTGTAACTTATCACCTGACTCAAACAATGGACAGTGAAGTGTTTCCCCTACTCTGGGACATTGTTAGGACAGTATGTAATGTTTAGTGGCCATAGCAATATGCATGGGTCATATGTTTGGGGGAGGGGGGGGGGGGGGGTTTAGTGACTTTTGTGTAACTCAAAATTTCTATCACCTGACTCAAACAATGGACAGTGAAGTGTTTCCCCTACTCTGGGACATTGTTAGGACAGTATGTAATGCTTCATGGCCATAGCAATATGCATGGGTCATATGTTTGGGGGAGGGGGGGGGGGGGTTAGTGACTTTTGTGTAGTTAAAACTTCTATCACCTGACTCAAACAATGGACAGTGAAGTGTTTCCCCTACTCTGGGACATTGTTAGGACAGTATGTAATGTTTAGTGGCCATAGCAATATGCATGGGGGGGGGGGGGGGGGGGGGGGGGGGAGGGGGGGTTAGTGACTTTTGTGTAACTTAAAATTTCTATCATCTGACTCAAACAATGGACAGTGAAGTGTTTCCCCTACTCTGGGACATTGTTAGGACAGTATGTAATGCTTAATGGCCATAGCAATATGCATGGGTCATATGTTTATATGTTTGGGGGAGGGGGGGGGGGGGGGTTAGTGACTTTTGTGTAACTTAAAATTTCTATCACCTGACTCAAACAATGGACAGTGAAGTGTTTCCCCTACTCTGGGACATTGTTAGGACAGTATGTAATGTTTAGTGGCCATAGCAATATGCATGGGTCATATGTTTATATGTTTGGGGGGGGGGGGGGGGGGTTAGTGACTTTTGTGTAACTTAAAATTTCTATCACCTGACTCAAACAATGGACAGTGAAGTGTTTCCCCTACTCTGGGACATTGTTAGGACAGTATGTAATGCTTAATGGCCATAGCAATATGCATGGGTCATATGTTTAAATGTTTGGGGGAGGGGGGGGGTTAGTGACTTTTGTGTAACTCAAAATTTCTATCACCTGACTCAAACAATGGACAGTGAAGTGTTTCCCCTACTCTGGGACATTGTTAGGACAGTATGTAATGTTTAGTGGCCATAGCAATATGCATGGGTCATATGTTTATATGTTTGGGAGGGGGGGGGGGGGGTTAGTGACTTTTGTGTAACTTAAAATTTCTATCACCTGACTCAAACAATGGACAGTGAAGTGTTTCCCCTACTCTGGGACATTGTTAGGACAGTATGTAATGTTTAGTGGCCATAGCAATATGCATGGGTCATATGTTTGGGGGAGGGGGGGGGGGGGGGGTTAGTGACTTTTGTGTAACTTAAAATTTCTATCACTTGACTCAAACAATGGACAGTGAAGTGTTTCCCCTACTCTGGGACATTGTTAGGACAGTATGTAATGCTTCATGGCCATAGCAATATGCATGGGTCATATGTTTGGGGGAGGGGGGGGGGGGGGTTGGTTTAGTGACTTTTGTGTAACTTATCACCTGACTCAAACAATGGACAGTGAAGTGTTTCCCCTACTCTGGGACATTGTTAGGACAGTATGTAATGTTTAGTGGCCATAGCAATATGCATGGGTCATATGTTTATGTGTTTGGGGGAGGGGGGGGGGGTTAGTGACTTTTGTGTAACTCAAAATTTCTATCACCTGACTCAAACAATGGACAGTGAAGTGTTTCCCCTACTCTGGGACATTGTTAGGACAGTATGTAATGTTTAGTGGCCATAGCAATATGCATGGGTCATATGTTTATATGTTTGGTTGTGTAACTTAAAATTTCTATCACCTGACTCAAACAATGGACAGTGAAGTGTTTCCCCTACTCTGGGACATTGTTAGGACAGTATGTAATGCTTAATGGCCATAGCAATATGCATGGGTCATATGTTTGGGGGAGGGGGGGGGGGGTTAGTGACTTTTGTGTAACTTAAAATTTCTATCACCTGACTCAAACAATGGACAGTGAAGTGTTTCCACTACTCTGGGACATTGTTAGGACAGTATGTAATGCTTCATGGCCATAGCAATATGCATGGGTCATATGTTTGGGGGAGGGGGGGGGGGGGGTTTAGTGACTTTTGTGTAACTTATCACCTGACTCAAACAATGGACTGTGAAGTGTTTCCCCTACTCTGGGACATTGTTAGGACAGTATGTAATGTTTAGTGGCCATAGCAATATGCATGGGTCATATGTTTATATGTTTGGGGGAGGGGGGGGGGGGGGGTTAGTGACTTTTGTGTAACTTAAAATTTCTATCACCTGACTCAAACAATGGACAGTGAAGTGTTTCCCCTACTCTGGGACATTGTTAGGACACTATGTAATGTTTAGTGGGCATAGCAATATGCATGGGTCATATGTTTGGGTGAGAGGGTGAGGGAGGTAAATGCTAAATGACTTTTGTGTAACTATCACCGGACTCTACAATAGAAACAGTGATGTTTTCCCCCTAAGTTTACTAGTACTCTGGGGCAGTATATATATGTTGGGGGAGGGACCAAATGACTTAAACTTGTTAGCATGTACCTTATTGGAGAACACATTAATAGGTGTGTGTGATAGTAGGTAGGGGTGTGATGGTAGGGAGGGGTGTGGTGTAGGGAGGGGTGTGGTGTAGCGAGGGGTCAGGTGTGAGGAGGTTGTATTTTAACATTCTGCTTCATCACCTGATCGTGACGTGGGCTATTTAATTTACATGTAATTAAAACAAGTGCAACTATAATACACTATGGTATTTGGTTTTGGTCATTAGTTAGGCCAGTTACAAGGCCGGTTAGGCTAGGACCGGAGCTAGCTAGCTGGAACTCGAGCGGTATACGGTAATTGTAAAGTGACTTATACGCACGCGCGCGAAACGGTTACTAAAGCCACACCCACTGGCTAGCTCGACTGTCTTCCTTACCAACAGCGCCAAGCCCGTAGCCAGGTTGTGTGTTGGGGGGGGGGGGGGGGGGGGGGGGGGGGGGGGGGGGTGCAAAGCATGTTATAAGTGGACTCAACCAGTGGTGTAGCCAGGATAATACATGTAGCAATGCAAGAACTGCATGTATGTGTGTGGTTCTAAGTATTAAGTAAATCTGGCCAATGCCGTAAGAATGAAGCGTCGCGAATTCCTTTGCATTTGAATACAAAATTGCATGTAAGACATAAAAATTTGCAATAGCTGCCCAGGGCAATGCACAATTCAAGGCAGCGCACGCTACAGATGTATGAAACATTAAAAGTAAATATGGTTAAAGTCTTCCTCTACTACACAGTCCCATTTACTATACCACAAAGGAAGGCTGGTACCACATTTTCATTGTTTGGTTCATACAATGTAGTAAATCTAGCCATATGCGGTATAGAATAAGTGTCGCGATTGTTTTTTGCAATTGACTGAATACAAAATTGCAAAATCTGCATGCAAAGCTGCTGGGGCAATGCATATATGCAGATGTACATGAAAGCAAATGCGGTTACTAGAGTATAGTCTTCCTCTACTACATGCAGTAGTCCTATTTACTACTTGGTAAAGGAAGGCTGGGCCCACATTTTCATTATTTGGGTCATAAAACCTGGCCATGCAATGCCGTATAGGATTGAAGTGTGACAAAATTTTTGCAATTGAGTACAAAATTGTAAGACTTTAAAAAAAATTGCTTAAGTTGCAAAGGTGCTGGGGCAATGCACAATTCAAGGCAGCTCACACTACAGAATCTGATGTACATTATACTGTATGAAAGCAAATATCAGTGGTAAAGTCTTAATCCTCTCAGTTGTACTGCCAGAATAGTCCTATTTACTATACTACAAAGGAAGGCTGGTACAACATTTTCATTATTTGGTTCATGTAGTAAATTTGGCCAATGCCATAAGAATTGAAGTGGCGCAAATATTTATTTTTTTGCAATTGACTGTATGCAATATTACAAAAATTTCAAAAGCTGTATGCAAAGCTGCTGGGGCAATGCACAATCGCAATCACGTGCATAGCATACGGCAGCTCACCCTGCATGCAGATATACATGAAAGCAAATGTGGTTATTACATAGTACTATTTACTACTTGGTAAAGGAAGGCTGGTACCACGTTTTCATTATTACAAAGTAGTACTGAAATCTGGCCATGCAATGCCGTAGGATTGAAGTGTCATAAATCTATTTTGCAATTCAGTACAAAATTGCAAGACCTGGCAAAAGTTGCAAAGCTGATGTGATGGAGGAGCTTACAGCTATATAGCGCTCTAAGTTCCCAGACCCTTCCATACCCACCAGAATAAAAACTATTCCGCTCTGTTACTAGTTAGTTCCATGCCCTTATTATTTTCCCTCTCCGGACCACCCTACAGGCCTATAGCTGTTGCCAGGCCTTGCCTTGCCATAAACTTCAGACACCGTGCCACAGTCATCAAATTCTCTTTCGGTTAGATGCTTCGTCAACAGCTGCAGTCAGCTTTTACACAGATGCATGGAACGGAAAACTACATGCGTAGATACATATCACGACCTTCATCTTTAGTTAGTGGATTCAAGACCTCTTTTGAAACCATTGTGGCCAATGAGTTATTTCCTTCGCACCAAACATTGTGGTCATATGGTTGGGGGAGCGTACATGAGAACTGACTTCGATTCTATGTGATGTATAATTATCCATACTGGGTATATGCACACAATTTTATCAGTATATATCCTTTTTCGAGGTGGACCTTGGGCAAAAAGGGTCGAGCCATAGCCCTAATGCCTGACCGGCTGCTACAGCCCTGAGCTGACTTGATCCCGTACCAGTGCTCTTACATGCACTCGTGCGCATGGCAGTTCTTATTAATATATGCACAATAAAGTGAATAATATTCATAGCCTGCCAAGCGGACCTTGCGTCCAGTGGGGGGGTGCAATTGCACCCGTTTGCACCCCCCTGGCTACGGGCCTGCAGCGCTCATCACCTTTAGACACCGACACCTCTATGTTGGTGATATTAGAAAAGGAGTGGTTGATAACGCAATAGTATGCCCTGTTTAGCCTTTAAAATACCACGCATCTTGGCTATGTCGACTGGTATACTACCGGTAGTACCTACATCTTTCGACCACATATTTGTAGAGTCCTTCTACCACAATCACAAATGTATCTGTGAACGTTATTAAAACGTACTCACCCGGCTATGTCGATGCGAATCGCGATCTGCTTTTAATTACTGCGCACGTCACGTACTAGCAAGCTAGAGTTGTCCTAGCTAGTGGCTCTACGAGTCGATACTATTATGAAGTAGGCCTAGCGCTAGCCGAGAACTGCATCATTTGTACGCGTGTATACCTACCCAGCAAAAAGTTCTTGCGCAAGACTTGCCCAAGATCTTGCCTTCTTGGGCAAGTCTTGCCCAAGATTACTCAAGATCTTGCCTTCACAGGCAAGAAATGCCGGTGTAAGGTACTTTGAGTTCTGCGTCAGAGCATAGGACAAGAGGTACTCATTAATTTACTGCCCCTTTTAGTGAGGTTTCTGTACATTACACTGATGCAAATTACATTTATAATGTCAAAACAGCATACAACAAGTATAGCTCAGCTCCATTATTTCTCAGTGTTTTTCATAAGAATTAACTATTATATCACTATGAGAATGTTTGATAGCTATAGGGATATGTATATGCATTTCTGTACTAATGACGGAAGCTACTGTAATAATCTTTGTAATAGACACTTTCTTCACTTTTACAAAGAATATATCTGTTGCTGCATTTGCTAAGTCAGGCTTGCTAAATGGTATGTCATTCAAAATGCCATCCTGCTCTCACTCAAATTAAGACATCAATTCAGTATAGCAAAAGGTCCTTCTATCAATATACAGAATTTTCTAACTGACCCAAGCCTTCTGATTCCTTCACCCTCAAACTCACAAACTGAACTGTCTCGTAGTGTCTTCTTATCTTTTACATGATATGAAGTGTTTTTCAAATAGTATGATTTAAAGGTTGACACAGCATCATCTGTACCCTGAAACCCAGCATTACGAATAGCTTCTATCTAGCTTATCTTTCAATAATTAATAAAACACCTTTTATTATATATTTTTCTTCGTATTCCATCTTCATTGCAATCTCCATACTAAAAATCCATTCCTAATCATTCAAGTGCCTGGTAGACAGCAACATCATATAACTCTGTGTAATTAGTTCTTCTCTCACATCTAATGTAATTCCAGCATCCAGCAAGCCTTAAGTCATATGAATGTTCTTACCTTCTAAAACGATTTTTCAACTTGACTAACTCTTACACAACATTTCATTTCATTAAAAAAAAAAATCTATCATACATGTAAAGGTGTTACAGAAATACGTAGTGAATTACAATTGGAAAATCATAATCCATGAAGGGCTTCATTTGAAACATGTACAAGTTTTATAAGGTCTGACAAAGCTTTTTAAAAGTGAGATTGTGACGAAGAGACTATTGCACAAAAAGTATACTAGATTTTGGAGGAGTTTAAGTCCCAGCGTATTAGTGCTTGAAGGTCGGTCGCTAAAATCGGTCGGTAGCTCAGGTTCATCGGGCAAATACTTACTCCAAAGACTGAAAAAAAGTCTTCTGCTGCACATTCGAGCCCATTTTGTATGATTCCGTCAGATGTTTCACTAGTCTGGGGATCAGACTGTAGTACAGCCATCTGTCTGGTCCCCAGACTAATGTTTCACATGGCACACCATTTAATATTTTTAAAAGATCGTACGCGTGTCCCAGTCCATCGAGCAACCATGTGCATCATCAGCTTTTTTTCTAAGCGCCTTCTTACGTATTAGGCTACCTAGTAGATCTACTGAGTCGACGCAACTTTGGATAAAGGTCTGAAACGGTAATCATCGTAGACCGCCATAATCTTTTCAGTTATCTCCTCACGTGACATCAAATCACGTGATATATAACGTGGTAGTGAAAAGAAGGCGTGCAAATGAGCGACTTAGTACTGGTGCGGTGACTGATCGACGAGACACTGAGCGTCATATCAACAGCAAATGCCGAAAACGCTGGTTCCTACGTTGGAGCTATTTCTAGAATCCGATGGAGTGGATATTATGAAGAGCAAAAAAATAAGCCAATTACAGTAACACATCAGGTAAGTCGTTCGGAGACTATTTTAATTTATAACCTTAAACCTAATCCTCCCTTTTAACATACCTTACATATATCAGCTATGTCTAGTAACAGTGATGATGATAGTTTCCAATAATATCATCTCATTGCCATCCAATGTCAGGTAAGCTATATTGTACATTTGTGTTTATTTATGCATGTGTATACTATTACTATTTGATGCTTCACATATATGTATAGGCAGACAAGAACAAAGTCTCAATGAACAGGTTGGGATTTATTGATTATGGATGTGTCCTGATTCTTCTCTGGTACTTAGGTGACATATACATATATGCTGCGGTGGACTGCAATGAGGCCACTGTACAGCATAGGAAGAAGCAGCCAGTCTGCCATTCCTAAGCAGCGTATAGTAAGGAGTCCTGGAGCAGCCAGTCTGCAGACTATGTACACGAAGACACTCCTAAGCAGCATAGTAAGGAACAGCCTGCCGATCCTGTTGATGAGAGTAGTGAGTCTAATCTTGTTATTTTTTGCCTCAATCATTTTAATTCACACCATACAGTGGCTTAGAAAGCTAGTGAAGCCAGCAGTGCCTGTGAATAGGAAACAGGTACATTGAAATATACTATTCATTTATACATTGCAGGTTGAATTGCTATACCCAATGCCAACTAGATGAAGCAGTTGACCAGAGCTATGATTGTCATATGGAGCTTGTTATAAGTCTAATGCCAGTATTCTTCACACCTTCTATCATGGATGTGTCAAGTCGCGGAGCTAATGCATATGTAAGACAACATTAAAACGCACCAGATCTGGTTAAGTATGGTCTTGCATTGCTCGATTGCATCCTCAGCAAACATGAGCAATGAACTCCACAACAAGCAAAACTTTGTCCACAAAACCTCCTTTGTCACCTACAAGAGTGAAGTTACTTGAAGGTACAATATTTGAAGTCAACATTGTGAAATAGTTATCTTATCCATTTACAGAATGTATTGACAAAACGTTTGGGAATGGATCATGATCAGTGACAGCACATGATTACGAGATCAGGAAATCCCTCAATCCAAAGTGTAGGAACAAGCTGAGAGAGAAACTGTTTTTAAAAAGTAAAGTTGCTGAATGGCAAGTAGTGCATGATGTGTTAACATACAACACTGTAATGTGCAATGAGAGCTCCGATAGTATGATGATTTGAAAAAGACATTCATGTCAAGTCATGTTATGTGGGAATGGGTCCACGGCATTAATACTCTTCGACAAGAGTCTTGAGCAAGTCTTGGACAAGATCTTGTGCAAGACTTGCCCAAGATTTTGGCTGCCATAATCTTGGCGTCTTGGACAAGATCTTGGGCAAGTCTTAGGCAAGTCTTGGGCAAGTCTTAGATAAGTCTTGCCCAAGCTCTTGCCCAAGATCTTGGGCAAGTCTTGCGCAAGAACTTTTTGCTGGGCTACCGGTAATCGCTTTACAGAAGCACGTTGGTCTGATCGCAGCTAGTCTAGAGTGTGCATGTTCGCACGCGCGCCTCGTACGCCCTACGTTTATTGGTGCATGTACCACTACTACGTCCAGGCACAGCTATAACATGACAATAGTTATGAATAATTCATTAACATTGTCCCAGATTTTGAAGTGGGGTTCATAAAAGTGCCTTTCGAATTCTGTGTGTAGGTCTCTAAAATATATCACTTGCTCTAAAAATTGCCTCGGTAGTTCGACATTCATATTCAAACGTGTAAACTTGAATTTTGTGTCTGAGTGATTGGAAACAAATAGAAGAAACTAAATATTGGCATGTTTCATGTACAAAGTATGGAATAAACACAAAACTGCGTTTCGAATTTGTAGTGAACACATTTCCACGGAGACCAGAATATACAAAGGATAGCCTATCATTATGACTACCATAATCTGCCGTGTAAACTTAAGATTTAGCTTCTGTACAAGAACCGTGCTTGTTAGTAGACATTTCTCCATTCACTTCCCGTTCAATTAAATTTTAACGCGTGACGCGGTTATTCATTTATTCAAGTCCGCAATTGCTGGACATGGCAGAGTATAAATATAAGACAAAGGTGTGTACTTCTCAAACCCTTCCCCCCCCCCCCCCCCCCCCCCCCCCCCCCCACGTGCCATTCGTTGTATCTTAACGGCTGGATCATAGTTTTGCGCGCGTGGCGAAGGGAAGGTGGGGTGGAGGGTTCACTCACTCACGAGAAGGTCCACTGATTTCTTCATGCACTAGCTGTTTGGAGTGACAGCTGACTTTTGCAAGTAGGCCGCAAAACTTAACCTGAGAGGGGACATTCACTATTCCGTGTTAGGATGAAATTTGACAGTCAAAATCCCCTAGGACATTTTTTGGCACAGTAGGATAATATTTGGCAGCCAAATTTTATCCTAGGATAGATTTTGGCAGCCAAATTTTATCCTAGGATAGATTTTAGCAGAAATTTTTTATCCCAGGGATAAATTTTTGCAGCAAAAATTTATCCTAGGATAAATTTTAGGTAGGATAATTTTTGCCATGACAGACCATCCTCTGAGCAGCAGGGGACCGTCCTCTGAGCAGCAGGGGACCATCCTGGGGACCATCCTCTGAGCAGCAAGGGACCATCCTGTGAGCAGCCGGGGACCATCCTCTGAGCAGCAGGTGAGCAGCAGGGGACCATCCTGGGGACCATCCTCTGCGCAGCAAGGGACCATCCACTGAGCAGCAGGGGACCATCCTCTGAGCAGCAGGGGACCATCCTCTGAGCAGCAGCGGACTATCTTCTGAGCAGCAGGGGACCATCCTCTGAGTAGCAGGGGACCATCCTCTGAGCAGCAGGGGACCATCCTCTGAGCAGCTGGGGACCATCTTCTGAGCAGCTTAGGACCGTCCTCTAAGCAGCAGGGGACCATCCTCTGAGCAGCAGGGGATCATCCTCTGAGCAGCAGGGATCATCCTCTTAGCAGCAGGGAGATCATCCTCTGAGCAGCAGGGGACCATCCTCTGAGCAGCAGGGGACTATTCTCTAAGCAGCAGGGGACCATCCTCTGAGCAGCAGGGGATCATCCTCTGAGCAGCAGGGATCATCCTCTGAGCAGCAGGAGGATCATCCTCTGAGCAGCAGGGGACCATCCTCTGAGCAGCATGGGACCATCCTCTGGGCAGCATGGGACCACCTCTGAGCAACATGGGACCATCTCTGAGCAGCAGAGGACTATCAGTCCTCTGAGCAGCATGGACGGTTCATAGCATCATATGCTGCTATCCACTCCCAGAGGCATTTGGAGCACACCAGTGCACCGCACTGCAGCTCCAGTGGCTGTGAGAGGGTGTTGGAGCACAGTGCACACTTCAGCTCCTTTAGCATTGACAGGTTGTTTGCTCTTGCCAAAGGTGGGCTAGGCTCACTATGGAGAACTAGAGGTCTCAAGATGACCTCTACCAATGTTTGTTTACCTCTCATGATGTCATATGTTTACATGTTTTGCCACTCAAATAGCATCACTGCACTCTTGTGATGCACTCACTTTGTGATGGCACAGATGGTTCTCTACATACCCAGCTTTCATTGCATGCAGAACATCTCAGGGTGACATCATCCCCAGATGTGTCAATGTCAAAAGCTATTTTCAGCTCAGCTGAGAATGCTATGCACTCTTTTCTTTGCCCTGTACTTCGTTAGCCTCTGCCCACACACTCTGTAATGTATGGAAATTGTAATCCATACCTATATGTATAGGGCAAAACCACAACGTACGTCGATTATTCATGCAATACGCTCGGCTTGTTCGTGGTGACAGAAAATGCGTTGCCACTTCAGGTTAGTAAATTCTGGTAGCCACATGCCTCCTGAGCATCGCTGTAGTACTCTTACCTTCCAGTTCAGTCACCAAAGGCTACGTCGTCGAATTTAGTAACGCCCTACTAATTACGTATCGCGTGACCTTGCTAAACGGCGTATGTGCATGCTACCGATGTAATTGTGCGCATCGACTGGACATGACAGGAAAAGGAATGCAGTGTTTGAGTTCGTTGATTTGCTAGTTCTGGGGAGTCATGGTTTGCTTTTACACATCAGATGTCTATAATGAGCCATCAGTGAAGAAATGTATGGTAATACTCAATGATCTAATTGTTGATTTAGTTTCCAGCCGCATACAACCGTGTGTAAGCGATAATGCTTACGTACGTTTGGGTCTGGGTACGAGACTAGGGGGTGGGGTGGGGGCGTGCTCCGTGTACGCCCCTACGTACGTAGAATCCGCGCCTGATTTGAGTATTGTTGTGCCATCTTCCCGATGGTTGAGGCCACTTTCTGGGATTGAGAACACTATAAAAATACTCGTTTGGCTGAAATGAATTAAGCAAAACCTCTAAGTAAGTGTGAATACTTTCGATCAGCATTCGTTCTGAGAAAAACCGTCATAACTATTGGATGGAAGAATTCGACAGCGAGAAAGTGGAATAATTTTTCAGTCTCCAGCCTTTGGTACGATGGGGATTTGCAGGTTTGAGGACATTCTTCGCTGTCTGTCCTTTGGAGATGAGGACTGCAATGTTCCCTGGTTTCCCATACGACCGTTAATGGATGCTTTGAACAATAGACGACAGCAAATCATCAACCCATCACGCATGATTGTATAGAAGAAGAGCTGATGTCTAGTTGGATTAGCAGAAAGCAGGATAGAACAACTGGTGGTATGCAACATCTGACGAAAAGTATCCGTATAAGCCCAAAGGTGTTGGGACTGAAATAAAGTGTGTAGCAGACGGTTTAGTTGGGATTATGTTGCGTCTAGAAATATGGACTAAGTCAACCATGGCATATGGAACTGGGGTCACGTCGTAAATGTTTTGTTTGTGCAGCCCAGGTGAAACCCATTAATGACTTCTGTGTGACATGCTCAGATGTATATCACAAGGCTCAATTGTTGTTATATCTGTGGGCACAAATTCTCTACGTGTGGTATTTATTCAGAGTTTCGGTTTAACTTGCTGCCAAGCTTAAGCCACCATAATTTATGGAGTGAACTGTTACGTAATCTTTCAAAGATGCATGGCTGGTTCCAAGCCTACTTTCTCATTGGTACTATAGCTGCCGTGCCTATCATTGTCTGAATGTTAAAACGCATTTCATGTCTTGGCACCATGGTGTAACGTGCATTTGTTTATTTGATTTGATATACATAGACATTGTGATGTAATCACAATGCTATGAAGTTACATGTATAGTGTTGATAGTACTCATGATTCTAGTCTAGTTGCGGAGGCAGCGGGAAGACGGGAACTAAACCTTGCTTTTCAATTTAGTATATACCATCTAATTGCGTCATTGAAAATGCATCGTATCAATGGGCCAAAGTAGTGTTCCTTCTTCTATGTTATGTGCATGTATTCTGTTAAATAGCTATGCTCAGTAGAGGGTCATCTCCCTGGGAAACTTGCACACACAACTTTATTGCGGTCGTAACAATTTTGAGGCTACTATTTGAAGCATAACATTTTTAAATATTGCCAGATGTGTAAACAGCTCATGACAGTGGCGTAGGAACTGTAGCGGCCGTAGCGGCCATGCATGGCCGCCACACTTTTCAGTGGATCTTTTTTGTCTTCTTTTTTTTTTTTTTTTTCCAATGATTGCCATGCAGTAGTATATATGCATATATACATGTATGTACAACAGCCGCTCGTGGGTCCGGGGTATATACATGGAAGAGCATACGTTTTTGCGATCGAACAGGAACTATCTTTGATTATTTTTAATATCAGTTGAAAAGTTGTTACACATGTATTGCGCTATAGCAAGTCGGACCGCGTTTTGCAGCTGCCATGTTAAATAGCTACGATGAGCGAATTCTGTTCAGGCTCAGCTACTGAAATTACAGCTTCGGCATATTTACAACCATGCAGAGAAGCTAAATTTAGAACATTTACTGTAAATCCATTGATATATAGCACTTTGATCACATAATTGCATTCTTTCATAAAAGATTCAAGTCTACAGTTTATAGCAGTTCATGAAAAGTGATCAAATTTCGTATGGCTTTTGAACATAAAAGTTGCACAAATAGCAAAGCTTCTGGGGAGGGGCCCCAGACCCCAATGGGGGACCCCCATGCCCCCTGTCTGGGCGGGAGGGGGGCACGGCCCCCTCCCGCACCCACCCCCTCTGTGCCCCTCCCGTTTGTATTACGTAACCTAAACCGCTTCACTTTATAAGTCCTTTCTACGCCTCTACATGAAACAAAAAAATATAACTAACGTGGTCATTACATTCATACACTTTTATAAACATTATACGAACAGCGGGTACCACACGGTAACAGATCTAAATGTTCCCGCGTGTTCCCGCTGGACGTTCGCATGTATACATTTATTAAATGCATTTTAAACAGCTTAATAGCTTTCCCCGTGTACATACCATAAGCAGACTAAGTTAGAAGAAAGGGCCCGAAACAAACAAACAAACAACAACACCAACAAAACAACAGGTTAGTAGGATTATATTTTTAACGTTTCCTGTTACACGCATGCAGCACATCAAATCACACAAAGTTGCATGCACACATGTACCTGGGGTCAGTCTCCAATCATATGGAGCTGCTCTAATTGTGTGATCTCTTTCGTAGCCATAACTCCCAACAAAGTAGTCTACGAAATCATGGAAATATTTGGGGGAATTGATATTGGAGCCGCACTCTTTCTCAGCATGGAAGTACTCAGATCTGCATGTGGTTCCAAAACCAACAACTTTAATGCCCACTCCAGACTGATTATGGTAGCTATTCGATGCTTCTTTGTATTCCAATCTGGCAAATGACTGTGTATGCGTGCGTGAGAAATGTCGTTAGTTGCCTGTTGTATACAGGGTGTCCACGAATGAACGCAACGCTTTTGAATGTGACTAACTTTTGATAGGATGGAGCAAAAAATCTGGTATTTTGACACAAAGTTGGTCGGTTTCCTCAATTTTTTTTCAATTAATTTAATTAATACATTATTAATAATGCTAATTAATTTTAATAAGCACAACAAATTAACTGATTTAAAAGTTCGTCTGTGTTCAGGTATTGGTTGTGAAGCTTCGATCATAATATTGGATTTTTTCCATCTACTAAACTGAAACTACGATCCACTGCCTATTTTTCTT
>OX442420.1:7340620-7407883 GCA_949361645.1 Spongilla lacustris
TACGTTCATTTTTAAGCACTGGCAAATGGTATAAGCCTCCAGCAAGGTTTTAGATCATTTGTTTTAAGAGAAGGTGTGCTTTATTTTCAATTCCCACCCCAGATCCTTTTTTGGTGCTTATGAATGGATGGGCTCTCTTCTTCTTAAATGCACGACTCAGACAAGCGTTGTTGTGATATGAAGGAGTGTTTTCATTACAAAATAAAAAGTAGATAATGTTACAAGCCAGCAGTTAGGTTCACAATGCTTGGATTTAAGAGCGGTGCATGACATTGTTTCATGTTACAAGCCCATTAGCTAGATCCCAGGTTATGGTGGGCATCATACTTTTATGTGCTTTCATTTCATTGCATTGAGTGATGTAATACGTTGCACAAGGTAAATGTGTTTAAGGTAATATGTAATATTGTGAGTTTCTTTTTAAAAGAGAAGTCCAAATCACAATTTGTGCTGTTGTTTATGTTGAGGGTATGCTCTTTATTTAAGACACTCAAGGGTGTGCTTTCATTTCAGAGTATAAGCTAATGTGTCGAGCCTCTAGCTAGGTGTTAGATGATATGGAAGGCTGCTACATGTACATGTGTATGTTAAGAGGAGTGCTTAATTTGGATGCATCGTGAAGCTCTCCAACTCCATGAGAGGTTGTGCTCCAGTGATGCAATTTTTTCCAAGGTGATTGGTGTACATGCTGTTGAATTTTGTGCTAAGAAAATCCCCGTGTTAAATAAGGGTGTGCTTTTTATTGTAATATTATGAGCTTCTAGCTTTGTGTGATTCATTTAAAATTAAATAGTAGTCTCTGCTTAAATTTATATCTGTATGTTTTAGATGAGGGGAAACGTGCCATTTAAAGAGAGGGCTTGCTTTGATTCATCACGTTGCCTACATGTATGTATGGGTAGACACTCTCTTCTTTAATAGACTCCTGTTTTGTGAGGGAGTGTCATTTCAAAGCATCCACTAATATTATTTAGGATGATTAAGATCATGTCTTCCATGGTCCCATATCAAATTTAAATACCAACCTAAGCACAGTGCTTCGGCAAAAAAATTTTCAGGCTGGGTAGTCTCTCCTGAACCTGCTTACTGTGAGGTAGGCATGTTTCCCACTCTCATTGTAGAACCTGCTCTTTGCTTTACTGTCAGCCTATGGGCTCTTGCTGCTCGAGGCATTCTTCACAGTACATGTGCACATACATGTAAACTGAGGAATTTTATACTATTTTTGTATAATCTAATTGGTCTCCAAATGCTGCATGCATTCTATTGGTCAACTATCCCTGCCGCCATTTCAATAAGCAGTCCTAAGCATTCTCTGACAAGAAACATACCTTGCCAAAAACAAAAAGGAAAAGCAAGGGTTTTTTATTTATTTTTTCTTGAAAAGTCTCTGCACAAAAGGACTCTTATTTGAATGTGAGGGTGCTTTTTTTTTCATTTCAAAGCACTACTAGTATATACATTTTATGTTAAATGTCTCCAGCTAGCCCCCAGTTTGAAAGGCTGATGACTGAAGCTCATGTTTGCTCTGCTTTGTTGTTAAGTGAGATAGTGCTTTATTTTATAAAAGATTATTTTGCATGCTGTTGTGAGGTACATGTATGGAGAGTCTTCAAAAACAGTCATTACAATGGAGTTTATGTCCTTTTAGTGAGCTACCATTATGGATTTTGTTGAATCAAGGTTATCAAAATACATGTAGTTCTACATTTTGGATGTTGGGGCCTAATTAAATTCATAGCAAATGACATGCATGAGGTTTTATATGAATTTAATTTACATTGTTCCTTAAAGTGAGAGATGTTACTGATATAAGTTCACCATCTGTTTTACTCAGCAAGGTACTCACTACAGTGTATGTCTTCCATGTTCCCATATGCACTTCAAATACATGTACATGTAGATTTTTTTTAAATGTACATGTAGTGGAATGTGCCTGTATGATGATGTCCCAGGTTGTAGTGTAATGTCACACAAGATGACTGTGCATTCGTACTTAAAAAAAAAAACTATATTTAAAATAAGGGTGTGCTTTCATTGAAGATGAATGCTGTGACAGTTCATACATGTTGAAAGCTAGTACAACCAGCCTCATTTAACACAGACATTTTCTAGGCAACATAACGACAGGAATCTATTAAAGTTGTGAGCTGGTCTACCCATACTTGAGCACTGACACTATGACCTTAAAACTAACCACTCTTAAATCCATGCCTTGGAAATCTATGCGGCTTGCAACATAGTTGATACTTAAAAATGAAAGCACACAACACGTGTCTCCATGAGACGAGAGCCTGACCATACATAACCAACAGCACAAGTTGTGATCTGGAAACTAACACATTATGATGCAAAGTACACCTCTCTTAAAACTGTAGCCTGTATTTTTAAGCAGAGAATACCCCTAACCTTACTTTTAAAGGAATAACACACAAAAGTGACACAGCTCTAAGTTAAGCTTAGAGCATTTGTATCATGAAAGCTCGGCTAACTTAACACAGAGCTCTTCCAAGCACAAACTTTAACAGCATGTGTAAATTGCTCAATTAGTACAGGATTAAATTACTGTCTGTATTGAAAGCACATATTCACATAACAAAAAACCAAAAAAAAAAAAAAAAAAAAACAGAGAATATACCCCTGCACACATAGCCTCACTATGAAAACTGGAACACGCAACATGCATATCACATAAAACCTTAAACCCCAGCTTAATCATATCTGTAAATAGCTTAGGGGCTAAAACAGGATGCATTAAAGCAGCTGCTGTCTTAAAACAGCATTCTTCCCAATTATCACTCCGTCATTTAATGCAGAGGTTTTCTAAGCACATAGTTCAAAATTTTATTACAGATAGCTTTGAAATGAATGCACACAAGTGTCTCTTAAAGCAAAGCAGCCATTTATGTACATAATCTGGAAACCAGCTAGGTACCTCACAACATGATGCATCTAATCATCCGAAAATGTGATGCTTGAAAACAGGAGTCTCTTAAAGAAGAGATTGTCTACCCATACATACATGTAGGCATCGTGATGAATCAAAGCACGCCCTCTCTTAAAATGGCACTTCCCACTCATCTAAAACATAAAGATATAAATTTAAGCAGAGACTACTATTTACATGTAATTTTTTAAAAGGAATCACAAATTAAAGCTAGAAGCTCACAATATTACAATAAATAGCACACCCTTATTTAACACAGGGATTTTCTTAGCACATACATTGTACTTCAACAGCATATCGCCTTGGGAAACATTGCATAACTGGATGCTACTTAAATAAGATAAATACTCATACATAAGCAACAGACTGGGATATTGGATTGCAACATGATGCATTCAAACTAAAGCACTCCTCTTAACACAGCAGTATTCCAAATCATCTAACACCTAGCTAGAGGCTCAACACATATACTCTGAAATGAAAGCACTCCCTAACATACATGTACAACGTGAATGTCTAAATAAAAGAGCATACTCTCAACATAAACAAAAGCACAAATTGTGATCTGGGAGCTAGCTAAGAGGCTATAACATCATCATGCAAAGCACACCTCTTTTCTTCACAACCATGTAAAACCTAGGCTTCTCTTTTAAAAAGAAATATTACATATTACCCTTAAACAAATATTTTAACAACATGCCCATTTACCTTATGCAACATATTACATCACTCAATGCCATGAAATGAAAGCACATAAAAATATGATGCCCACCATAACCTGGAAGTAGCTAACGGGCTAGTCATGCACCGCTCTTAAATCCAAGCATTGTGAACCTAACTGCTGGCTTGTAACATTATCTACTTTTTATTTTGTAGTGAAAACACTCCTTCATATCACAACAAGGCTCGTCTGAGTCGTGCATTTAAGAAGAAGAGAGCCCATCCATTCATAAGCACCAAAAAAGGATCTGGGGTGGGAATTGAAAATAAAGAGTACCTTCTCTTAAAAAAAATGATCTAAAATCTTGCTGGAGACTTATACTATTTGCCATGCTTAAAAATGAAAGTAAATTCCCTAACATTACAACAGGAATTTTTTTAAGCAGCTTGATATAAAGAACAGCCCACACTATGATATGGAAGCAACCTTCCCCATCCATCTAGCTAAAACTTACATGTACAGCAACACACAGCTTGAAGCTCAAAACTTTACATTTTCAATGAAAGCACACCCTCATTTAACACAGCAGTTTTCATACCTCAGCAGCATGCACAATCGTTTTGTGCAAATATTACTTTACTCGTCAGGGATTGAAAGCTCACATAACAAAATAAGAGAATCTACCCCAACTATGAAATGCGAACTTGCTACATGATGCATTCCTTCTCTTATAAAATGGCATTTTAAAATCTAGCTGAAAGTTTGACACAATTGAGTTGATAAGCACATCATGACATAAAGACATGAGTCACTTAAAATAAGAGGGCCTTAAAGCATATGCAATAACAAACATTATGATATTGAACTAGCTACATGGCTCAATCACAACCTGATCATGATGCAACGACAACTCTATGAAAAATACACATCTGAAACTTAGCTGGAGGCTTGTAACCAAAAATGAAGTCAATCCTCCCATAACAATAGTCCTGTGGTTTTTAAAACAGAGACTCTACCATCAATAACATATACACGCACATGCACACACACACACACACACACACGCACACACATGCACACACATGCACACACATGCACACATGCACACACACACACACACACACACACACACACACACACACACACACACACACACACACACACACACACACACACACACACACCATGAAGCTCACAACATTTGAATAAAAGCACACCTCATTAAGCCAGAAGTTTTTCAAGTGCATACTTTAACAGTATGCTCAACCCTTTTGTGTGCAAACACATAACTAGATGGTATGAAATTAAAGCATACCCTCAGATAACATGCATGCACAATGTCCAGGGAACTTGAAATTAGCTAAATTGCTCACAACATCTCTTTCTTAAAACAGCCAATACTCTACAGTTCCTACATATGTAATTTGTAGCTTTAACATACATTTTCAAGAACACAGAGCCTTTCTAAGCACACATACACATGTAACACCTGAGTCTCTTAAAGCAGAGAGTACTTTACATTGACTTGGTGACGCAGTACTGAGTAGCTAAAAGTCTCACAATATTATTGATGTAAGGACATGCACCACACTTATATCCAACCATCTAAAACCTAGCAGGAGGCTTGCAACATCACAACAGGGATCTCCTAAAGTCCATTTCATTATAGCAACATCTGAGAACTACATGTAGCTAAGAGCTAGGATCACAACATGATGCATGTAATTGTTGTCTTAAGACACAGCTATCTTCCCAAACATTTTAAACCTTGCTGGAAGCTGTAAACATTATTCAATGCTTTAAAACACTGTGACATAACAAAGGAGTCTGTTAAAGCATAATTTAAGAACAACATGATCTGGAACTAGCCACCCACATCACGATGGAAGTTGATACTAGAGCAATTCTTCAAATCACAACTAGATCTATAGGCATTTCCTAAATACGAGAGCCTACCCATGTGTTATGCACTGAAATTAAAGCACACCCTATCTTTAAATGGCACTAGTACTCTTTCCATGAAGTCATCTTGATACATAAGATGATACTCTAAAATGAAAGCATCGGCCCCTAACATAAAAACACGACTCACTTAAATACTACAGTCTGTCCCTACATGATTCATCTTTCCCCAATCCTAACTGGTAGGTTGCAATATTAGGCTGTCAAGCATAAAGTAACAGATATCACACATTCCATGATATCATCCATACACGAGCGTCAAACAAGGGAGCATTGAAAGTAAAGCACAGCTTCTCTTTAAACAAATCATCTAAAACCTTGCTGGAGGTTTGTAACATTTGTCGGTGCTTTAAAATAAATTGACCCTAAGTAACAGAATTTATGCACACTATCATCTAAAACCAGCAATAATTAAGGGTAGCTCACATCATGATTGCAAAGCACACAGGTCTTTCTTTAAAACTGGAACTTTCCCCATATCTATTCCGTTATTTTTTACTGAAGGAATAACACACAACGTTACAATTTAAATGAAAGCATACCCTTAGATGGAGGCTTGAATGCTCACTGACCCTTCACATATGGATGGTACGAGGCTTCCATAAATGGCATTCACATGACACAAAAGTATTCTTTAAGCCGTAGACACAACGATATACATGTAGCCTAGCTATGAGACAAAATCAGGTCTGCGCACAAGTTACTGCGTGCTGCTTGAGATGCTGGTATAGGCTATTATTAGCTCTGAGAGAGCTGGAAGGTATGTGATCAATTCTTACATTTCATTCTTGCGTGTCTACTAACCCGCGTGTGTGCGTCTCAGATTCACTAACTCACAGAATGGCACCGCATATCAATCCGTACGTACCACACCGTTCATTGCCTCTCTGTGCGATTGTGCTAATTGAGGCGCACCACATTCGATGCTTTGTAAACATGGATAGAGGAAGGCTAATTAAAAGAGGACTCGCAACACCCACGAAGGGGTGGGGCATACGGAGTTGCATCCACCTTCGAATTGTATCACGTGATGTGACATCCACTAAAAGGTGGGGCATCAGGTCTCCGTATTATCACGTGACTATAACAGCGATTTAATCACGAGATTAAGTCTTAGGACGAGGTCTTGTGCGCATGCGTATGCGAAGAAAAATAGGCAGTGGATCGTAGTTTCAGTTTAGTAGGTGGAAAAAATCCAATATTTTGATCGAAGCTTCACAACCGATACCTGAACACAGACGAACTTATAAATGAGTTAATTTCTTGTGCTTATTAAAATTAATTAGCATTATTAATAATGTATTAATTAAATTAATTGAAAAAAATTTGAGGAAACCGACCAACTTTGTGTCAAAATACCAGATTTTTTGCTCCATCCTATCAAAAGTTATTCACAATCAAAAGCGTTGCGTTCATTCGTGGACACCCTGTATATACTAACATTTTCTGAATGGAATGGAAATTTGGACGCTGCATAGGAAATTTACACTGACCAAACTTTACTGTTTCCTAGTCGGTCTAACATTTCTGTATAGAGACCTTTCCACCATATAGGCGCTCTGCTTCCATTCTTTAGGCCAAGCACTAACATGGCAGCTAATTAAATTATGTTATCGCATCCACGACATGTGACAATCATTTGTGATTAAATGACTACACGCATGCATGACAAAATATGTTTTTCCGATGAAACTGCTTGGAACATAAATCAGCACGTGGGATGTGCTCGCTGCATGCAGGTGGGGTGCTAGCCTTAAGACAACAAAAAGAAGAAGAAGGGGATGGATTATTGCCATCTATTAGAAGGATGATTAATTTTGTAAAAAGTTATGATAAGTGCATAATGTTAAGAAGAGCACACAATGCACTACTAAATGTTCGTTTCGCCACATTTTGCTTTTGGTGAAAATTCCATTTCCACAATTGCGGTCATTTTAAATTTGGTAGGGTAAAATGTATCACCCTCAAACTATAACGTTCTGCACGGTATTATTTTTATAAATATGCATGAGTAGAATGAACTCCTACTGTTATATGATACAATGCCATATCATTTTATGTATTGGTAGAAAAAAAACCAACTTGAATTTGTTAGGAAATTATCCGTATTCACTTACAAGTGAACTTGGGTTGTATAATTACTACTGACAATTCCTTCAAATATTTACTTCAAAAGTGGAATTTCGTATAGTCTGAGATTGTATATGCATGCGATCGCTTTATACATTTCTCTATTATCCCATCTTGCGGTTATCAAAATATGTAAATCATATTTTTTGGCATGAAAGTGCAATTATTTATAAAAAAAATTGTGGTTACATGCAGATGACAAGCAAGCTATAGATGGTTACCTTACATACACCTGAACTATACGACGGCAATAACATTCGATTCAATCAAGATAGGCTGTAGCACAACTGATAACGTGCACAACTAACAATTTTCGTTTTTCATCAATCCTATATATGGATAAAAATTTATAACTCATCTGCACCTCCATCTTGCTTTTTTGTTATTCAATTTGAATTTTAACCAAATCTATAATGTACTATAAGCAGGTCTGATTATGATATATGTACTTCAAAAAATTGTTCCATTTACCATTCTTTAACTGCAATAAAGACAAAACCATATCCGTTACACGGTTGTTCAATTCCATTGAAACATTGGAAACTAGGTTTAGAAAAGTAATATTGAAACGTACATGCGTCATCCCTTAGCAACCACCCCGACAACGAAATGACCTTTGGAATGTACAGCAAAACAAGATAACTACATGTCCTATTGACAAGTTTATTGCACGGTGTAGTACTGTGACCTGTGCACTTTGTATGGTGCTAATCCCGTGCTCGGGCCGCACTCCCACGAAGAACTGTGGCCTTCGACAACGGCCTACCTCAAAAGAACACCCCTCAGAAAGAATGGATTTCCCATGACCTCCAGCAAGAAACACCGAAAAACCAACGTGGAAGGTACAGCTAAGGCATGTGTGTACCGTTTTTTTTGTGTAGGCTAATCGAGAACGATAATTTTTGCGAAGTTATACACGAACAAAACTAGCCATTTTTTTTAGCGGTTTTCGAGCGTTGATAAAGAGTTGTTATTGTTTTATCTTTTTGGGTGGTGGTACAACTGAAGTGATGTTGCACTAAGTGTTAGAAAGTGGTGCTTTACTATATGGACACACAAGTCGTTAGAGATTGACATTCATGCATGGTGTGGTACTCGTATGGTGTGGTACTGGGTGAACCCGCTGAACTTTGCATGGTCCCCAAGTAGGCCAAATCCTGTAGTTACCTCATGTTGGAAAATACTATTAACTAAAAAAAGAATAGTTGACAAACCTAACTGTTCCACAGGTAGGGACGTGCAAGATGCACTCATCAGCTAGGAGGACTGCTACATCAACTGCCATATGCATTTCACTTCTGGTAGGGAGATCAACTTCAAATGTACTGGCTACGCAGTGAGCCATCACATCACTCAGAAGCAGCAGTATTAATTCTGGTGCACATTTCACTTCTGATGGAGACATGGGCTTTTCTAAGCGGCAGCACTGACACCATGTACTGGCTGACGTTGTCAGCCGCATGATGATGCACTTAGCACAAACAAGTGCATTGCATGGGCTACTGGCTGTGAGAGGAGTTCCAAACACAGAGGATGCCAGTGGGGGCCCAGGACAATCAGGACAGTGTACAGTTGATGTACATGTATGTGTCTGATAAAAACTCCTGCGATTGATGCATGGGTGTGATGATGTTTTCGTCTGCCTTTGATACTTAATAGTATATGCCATGTTATTCAATTTTACATCTTTAATAACATTACTTGTACCTTACACTCCTGAGCTCAGTGAGCTAGCCAGAGGCGACTTGTTTTTTTTGTTTTTTTTTTTTGGAACACCCTTCATTTTTGAGAGTTGTGGTACATCATCGTTTATGTTGACTGATACTGAGCTATAAGAAGTTGTTCTGTCACCTCCTTACACTGATATACAGTGTACCTTCTCTTCCCACGATGGTCAACCACTCGTTTCCTACACATTCTACCAAGTTGCTTGATGCGGTAATCCATTTGCCCTACATATTAAGTCGCAAGCGTGTCATTTATTCATGAAAATGCAAATATCACAGCAAGAGAAAAATTATCGTTCTCGTCTTTTGGTATACATAGCCTTGTGCCCCCATCTTTTCTCTTTACGAAAACGCCAGGCTTACCCTGAGTTCTTGCGGGAGCTGCCCGTACAACATCCACAACTGAGGGTCATATTCCAATACACGCGCACATAATGTCATGACTTCCTTGTTTACTGACACATTAGACGACATGAGATCAACACATGCGACATATTTTAGAAGAGGAATGTTAGAAGATATGGAAACTATATTTGGTTTTTAATAAGAGTGTTAATACAGTAAGAAATAGCCCTCTGAAAAGGTACGATAAAACGACTGCGATAATGAGCTCATTAAAAGTTGTGCTAAGAGCCCGTACCGTATGTTCTTAATACGCAACCTAGTTTCCAACTCCGAACAACCGTGGTTAAGCAATTAATTCGCTGGTTATACCATACAGTGAGGACAATCCTAGGGAAGCGACGTCTTAAATAGAAAAAAATACAGCGACCCCACAGTAAATGTAGTACCCCTTTGGCAAATGCTGAGAAAAATCTGGCGTGCTTGGTATTGAAGTACCCCATACATGTCCATGGGAAGATATACGAGAATATTCGTTGATTCGTAAACCGCGAATTAATTACTTCTGACTTTTGACCGCTCATTTCTGGATATGTTTACGTTTTCTCTTTACCCGCCTCGATCACTTTGCCTGTCATTCACCTAATATTGTTAGGGACTGATTCAAATCAATCAAATGACAACGTACTATGGGCTGAATGATGCGTTCTGTATAGTATTGTGCTATTCATGGATCATATCAAGTTTCATTATAAACCTATAAACCTATACAGGCAGGAGGGGGCTATGCCCTATAGACACACCATGCCACTGAGTGAATATCACTTTTGGGTTACGAGCTATTGCATAGCTTATAAACGTACATTTGATGTACCGCGCACGCAAGCGCAGGTATCTGATATACCTACATGTATGCTATACATGCATGTATAAGCTCTCATTTCAAATACTGATGCCGGGTAATTTCATTATAACCACTTTGTAGTTGTATACAAACATATACTCCCTAGCTGCTTAGGATGTCTATAAAATTGTATGCTTTTGATTATAGGTGTTGGAATTAGTAGTTCGTTTTATTTAGTTACTTGAATGTTAGGTTTGTAGTCCACTCTATTAGCGCATTAGCAACATTTAATTAATTTATAAACGATTTTCATTAATTTTTTGTGCAACACCCTGTACGCGTACAGCTGCTTAGGATGTCTATAAAATTGTATGCTTTTGATTATAGGTGTTGGACTTAGTAGTTCGTTTATTAGGTTTGTAGTCCACACTATTAGCAACATTTAGTTAATTTATAAACGATTTGCAACACCCTGTACGCGTACATGCACCAGAAGCGCCGCTTCAACTAGGGACCGCCTCCGAGTGTGTACAAAGCCGGGTTCGAAACGGACGGTATCTTTTTGCCCGCCGGGCGGCCATATACTACCGAAACCGCGATCGCCTGAACCCCGCCTCGCAACATTCCTAAAACCCGCGTTAACATTTTGCAATGGATGGAGCCGTTGATATACATGTATAATCTATATGCTAGTCGCCCGTTGCAGCTCTGCATGCGTATTTCGTATACATGTAGACCATTGATAATCTTAGAAAAATACTGTCACAATACTTCTTAGAAAGAAAAAAAAATCCGATCGAGTCACGTAGTAACGCGGGACAGCCGGTTACTCAGCAGGAATACAGAGAGAAAAAGGTGTGAAATTTTGAAAAGTAAGTCAGTGTCTGAGCATCGCTCAAAAAACAAACACAGACGGACAGTCGGCATTATGTTATTAAAAATAAAACTATTTATTACATATAAAGGCACCGTACTATTGCTAATAGTCAGGGACAAAACACCTGGAGAGGATGGCTGTGGCGTTATTATTATGATATAATAATACACATGCATGCATGGGTACAATCTTCATTCAATTCAATAGCATAAGTTATCAATTCGTTGCATGCACGATATAAATATTTTATTCCTCACTTTAGGTCGTTCATATGAGTGAGCAAGGTTGTATGTAACCATAGCCCTTTCCAGGAACACGGATTTGGTCCGTGACACGGTTCCACACGTCTATACAGCTGAGATGCCATCAATCCTGGCACGTCCCGGGTGGAAAAAATCGCGATAAAATCGCGATATTTTTAATCGCGGCGATTATCGCGATAATCGCCGACAAATCGCGCTAAACCCTAGCACTGTTCTGTAAAGATGGTGTATAATACCGTATGTTATAAATGCCTCGCCCCCCAGGAGGGCGTATCACATATCACGAGATCCATGTAGCACAGTGCAGTCGTAACTTCAGCTAGGAGTAAGCTCTATCGATAAGTGCGTTAGACTAGTGTGTGCATGTGTGCGCGCGCGTGCGCGCGACATGTACTCAACTAGCTGTTGTAATACGTGTGGTGTGTGTACAGGTATCAATACGTTGTTCTTTGCTTCTGGGTGCATGCAGCATGGTCTGTGATAATTTACGTGTCTTGCTCTATAGGCTATAGCTAAATGCTTATCTTCGAACCAATGCTAATGGAACACCGAATATAAAAAGGCAGAATGCCAATATTGGCAATAATGCCAATAAATAATGTGTGCTTGCGTAGGACAAATGGTGTTCACTCTTATATGAAACGGAACTCAAAAAGACTATGATCTACTTGTATACATGTAAGTGTCCATTGCAACTCTATACCAGTGTAGATATTGCATTTAGCTGGGATGAATGAATTTGTGTTCTGTTTCTGTGTTGTGTATGTGTGCACACCAACATACAGTTTTGACCTACAATGTACCTAATACATTACAGCTGTAATAGCACAGATCCATGCATGTGGTGTTAGCAGGGCCGGGGCCATGTCTTCACGTTTGTCAGAATGTCTATATATGTAAGCCTTGTCATTGTTGGCTACATGTTTGTGGGTGTGAATGTGTATGTGTGCTTGTGTCCCTGTGAGTTGTGTGCATGTGTGAGGTGTCTGGTATGCTTGTATGTGCTGTGTGTATAGCTCGTAAGCTGTGTGTGCATGTGTATGTGTGTATGTGTGCATGTGTATGGTGTCACGGATTACAGTGCATGTGTGTGTGCATATGTGAATGTATACATGTATTGGAGGGGTCTAAAATAGGGCCTGATATCCACTGACAAGGTCCTATAGCGCGCATGTGCTAGAACAACAGCCTGGGACAAGGAAACAATAGAGCTTTTTAACAAGAGCTAACAACCACTTTCTATTTAGTACATATCTGAAGAAGAAAGTGGACAGGACGGTGAACAGTTTCTTGTTCACCGTCCAAAGTGTAGATCTGATGGTATTTAACATGGGAAAAAAAATTCACCTTTTTTTTCTTCATATTATGTACATGTAGTACTGTCTGAGTTTCTACACACCCTGGATTTAAGAAACAATGCTGAGCAGCTTCTCACCATGAAATGTGCTGCTCCAAAGAGACCTCGAAAGGCAGCTGGGCATTTGACTCAGGACTCTCCTCCATCTGAGCACCAAATTGGACTTTGTGCACAGATTATTAATGAACAGTACTGTGATTTTGCAATTACTATATTAATGCAATTCCAAGCAGAGGTTGAAATGAAATCATATATCAACAAACACTCACACAATGTGTACCTCATGTGCATGTGTAGATCATTATATCTTAAAGGAGGAGGTAGTTGCGCAGGCCGCGCAATCTGAGCGCAAATTTGCGTATAAAAGGCGCCTGGATCCAACCGGAAGTCACGTGAGTTGAACATCCTTACAATGGCGCAGTTTTGAGCTCTTTGGATTCTCGCACAGACCTTCTGGCTACGTCGTTTTTACGTTGTAAAAACGGGCAGATCAAGTGCTTCTTAGTACTTGATCGCGCCCTTTACAGTTCCCCTACATGTACAACTGATGTACATTTGTACCGTTAATTTGTTCTCGAAACCGCGAGTTGCATTGTGTTCTTAGTTCATATCCATGTACCTTTCTGTATACTTACTGATCACTGTTACATGTTGTACAAGCACTGTGAGGTTTTACGTCAGTTTGAAAGGTGAGCGTGGCTCAAAGGTAAATCATCACGTGCACATGACAAAGACCGGACGTCGACCTGTTCGATCAGTAGGTTAGAGTGTCAAATTTTGATGAACTACATGGTCGTTTCAATGACTTTGCATCTCTGTCATTTTTCTACCCAAATGAGTACATGACTGGCGTTGGGCCCGCGCACGGCTTGTGCTGTAAGACCTTGTAATTGTACTAAGCAAAAAAAAAAAAAAACATAAAATAAAAATAAAAATAAAAACACACACACACACACACAAAGGAATAACAGAAATACAACGAAGAAAAAAAAACCTTGTAGAGGAGAGATTTTCTTAATGCTTTGTTTTATGCACTAATGGCTGCAGGCATATAGAGAGAGGCTTCCCTTTGGAATGGGACTCTCCAAATATTTAGCCGATCACCCTGAATCCTACAATGTAGACAGGAACAGGAATGCATGCATAAATGCTCACATAGTCACCCAATACACAGGCATACCTCCACCCACTCTTACCACTAAATAATCCCTTCCTCTTTTCTACTGTCACCTAACACCCTCCTGTGCTGGACACCATTCTGTAGGGTGCCAGATAAACAGAGACCTTCAATCCCAAATACAGCATGCCCAGTTCAGGCCAACTTGACCTTCAACCCCTTATACATGAACAAGGCACACCTACCCGATTGAGAGGGCATCATCCAAATCATCACAGCCCACAGGATCTACACTGAATAAGAGGTGGGTGTGGCAAAGGTCCCTACGTGTCCTGACCTCATCATGGTCAACATCCCATGGAGTCTATATGGTAACCATGGGGAGCTCTAGAGGGAGGAGAAGGGGGGTGATTAGGGAATGACCACAGCAACATGGCCATCTCATGCCGACCATCAAGGATAGCTTTGCTAAAAGTCTAGAGTCTAAAGAGTGAAGGGAAGTGCGGGGAAGGAAGGGGAGAGAGGGGTGAGGTAGGGAGGTGAGTGGGAGGGAAAGAAGAAAGAGAGGGGAAAGAGGGAGGAGGAACAGCAGATATAAGAAGACACAGCACATGCTGCATAGATGTGGGTATCACATAACACATGTACATTACATGTATGCAGCTCGTACAAACATACATGTATGTAGATCATACACACATACATGTATGTAGCTCACACACACATACATGTATGTAGCTCATACACACATACATGTATGCAGCTCATACACGCATACATGTATGTAGATCGTACACACATACATGTATGTAGCTTGTACACACATACATGTATGTAGATCGTACACACATACATGTATGTAGATCGTACACACATACATGTATGTAGCTCATACACACATACATGTATGTAGATTGTACACACATACATGTATGTAGATTGTACACACATACATGTACATGTATGTAGCTCATACACACATACATGTATGTAGATCGTACACACATACATGTATGCAGCTCATACACGCATGCATGTATGTAGATCGTACACACATACATGTATGTAGCTCGTACACACATACATGTATGTAGATCGTACACACATACATGTGCTCATACACACATACATGTATGTAGATTGTACACACATACATGTATGTAGCTCATACACACATACATGTATGAAGATCGTACACACATACATGTATGTAGCTCATACATACATACATGTATGTAGCTCATACACACATACATGTATGTAGCTCATACACACATACATGTACATGTATGTAGATCGTACACACATACATGTACATGTATGTAGATCGTACACACATACATGTATGTAGATCATACACACATACATGTATGTGTATGTAGATTGTACACACATACATGTATGTAGATTGTACACACATACATGTATGTAGCTCATACACACATACATGTATGTAGATCGTACACACATACATGTATGTGTATGTAGATTGTACACACATACATGTATGTAGATTGTACACACATACATGTATGTAGATTGTACACACATACATGTATGTAGCTCATACACACATACATGTATGTAGATTGTACACACATACATGTATGCAGCTCATACACTAAACATGCATGTAGATCTTACACAATGTAGATTGTACACACATACATGTATGTAGCTCATACACACATACATGTATGCAGCTCATACACACATACATGTATGCAGCTCATACACACATACATGTATGTAGATTGTACACACATACATGTATGTAGCTTGTACACACATACATGTATGTAGATCGTACACACATACATGTATGCAGCTCATACACACATACATGTGTGTATAGCTCACACACCCATACATGTATGCAGCTCGTACACACATACATGTATACACCCATACATGTATGTAGCTCACACACACATACATGTATGCAGCTCATACAAACATACATGTATACATGCAGCTCGTACAAACATACATGTATACACACATACATGTATGTAGCTTGTACACACATACATGTACATGTATGTAGCTCGCACACACATACATGTATGATGTATGTAGCTCATACACACATACATGTATGTAGCTCGCACACACATACATGTATGTAGCTCATACACACATACATGTATGTAGATCGTACACACATACATGTATACACACATACATGTATGTAGCTCGTACACACATACATGTATATGCGACGGGAATTAAAGGCTAACCTCTCCACTTGTAGCATAGTGAGGACTTGCCTTCTTCATGGACTCTTTTGCTGCATCAGGTAAACAGTACTCTTCTAATTAGCAAAGTAATGACCAGACTGCACCCTGGAACTAGCCCAGACACATGACTGCTTGCAGTGTGGGCAAACAACTGGACCCTAGTTTATTACAAGATAGCTACTGTCCCTTCCCAAGCGAGTAGTGTACAGAGCAACAGGATTACTAATTATGGTACTCTTACCTGTATGAAAGATGCTAAAGTGCAAGATGGGTTGCAAAGACAGCCGCACAGCTGGGCAAGCTTGAAGGCCTTACGTTCAACCGGGCTTTATCTCTCGTACTAACGGTATAGTATACTGGTAGAATCAAGATACCCATTTTTTTTTAGGGGTCTACGTGCATGTATATCTATCGCACTAACCTGCAGGGTCCAACATGATTTCCTTCCCAGAACAGGATGTTCCGCTCCTTGAGGCCTCGGGTTCAGTTGTGTCAATACGCGGTCCAGCAAAAAACCATTATTCAACACACTTATAGTAGCGTTCCGCTTGCAACTGAGTGCCAGTAGTAGCCTCCCTGCTTCAAACCTACTCAGAACAGTTTCATTTTCATCTCTAGAGGAAAAGGACCGTTCCAGGTGTAATTTGTGCCGAGAGTATCTAAGGTCGCCATTAACATGTGATCAGTTTTTTAACTTAGGGTTATTAACTTCAGACTGTGAAACGCGAGTGCTAGTGGTATTATTGCACATTCAAAACGTGTGCGAAGAACTCTTGTATGTACGCTGTTGTTGCCAAGCCTCTATGCATAAATATGGAGCCACCATTTTAAATTTAAAACAGCCGCACGGCCGGTTGAAATTTTTGGATCCACTCTCATTTTATACGCCAACTCCTCCTTTAAGCATGAGATCATATGGTATCAAATGATCTTACAGCTGGTCAAAGTAGAAACATAGTACACAGCAAGCCATACATATACATTTACATGGAAATAATGGTGCATGAGCACTTCATTAGGAAGATCTCATTCTGGTTCTGGAATGTGACAGCAACTCTAACATTTTAGCCTTTATCCAGCGACAATCCATGCTCGGACAATACAGTGCTTGGGAGCTATGATATTACCACTGCAGTACAAGTAAGAAACACTAGACGTGCCCTCCCCCACTCCAAACATTGCATGACCATGAACGGATATATACATTTTTAAAAGCATGCACGCCAAATACAATATAATACATGCATATACATATCTTATTAAGCTTAATGTGGACAGCCACATTTTCTTAATACAATACCTGGACAAAATCAAATCTGGCTGAGTAATGAGTATATATTTGATTTCAAAGTTATTAACAGATATATACATGTAATATAATATTATTATATTATATATATATATAATTATATTTTCATGAAGTGATATCTCTCAGCGATAATATATCCTTCATAGCTTATAATTACCTGAAGTGATATAGATATTTAGTGACGTCACCCCTCCCCCTAGCTGTTGTTGTCGTGACACGATCCATCAACATTGCCATCCTATTCTACCTGTGACCCTGATAACTGTAAAATATTGTCTAATGCATGGGTATAGTCAAGTAATGTACATTATATTATAAAAGACCCCTCCCCTATAGCTGAAGTTATATGCCCACAAGTTTCATGTCCATCAACATTGCCATCCTACAAAACACCACATGTATATGTACATGTACATATATATGCTAAGGTATATTATGGACTACACAGCTTAAAAATTTCATAATGTATCAGCAGTGATGGGACAAAACATAACGTAGCAGTGATGATATACTCAATATATCATCACTGCTACGTTATGTTTTGTCCCATCACTGCTGATACATTATGAAATTTTTAAGCTGTGTAGTAGGGTAAGGTTTTTTTTAATGCACAAACCACATCTTAATGTCCTATGCTACATGTATCTTATATACCGCTTGTTGATATCTTATTTAGTAGTGTTGCCATGTCACTGAGGTACAAACAAAATTGATCTCATCTTTTTAAGCACAATTACAAAATTGCACAGCAAAATCTGTTCTTGAATACTGACAAATTGATTGCAGTTTTAGCTTGAGTGAGATTGTATCCTTCCTTCCTCCCTACCCTGGTGATCAGCTCCAATCTGCCAAAATGAATAACAACCAATTGTAATATTGGGTGACAACACACGCACGCACGCACACACACACACACACACACACGCACACACACACACACACGCACACACACATGCACACACACACACACACACACACACACACACACTACAGTTGACATCCACTGGCACATGCACACAGACGTATTTGGAGTTTAGGATGAATAGTAGCACCTGGCACTGTAAACTGCCCTCAGAGGATGGTCCCCTGCCACTCGAATGATGGTCCCCTGCCGCTCAGAGGATGGTCCCCTGCTGCTCAGAGGATGGTCCCCTGCTGCTCAGAGGATGGTACCCTGCTGCTCAGAGGATGGTCCCCTGCTGCTCAGAGGATGGTCCCCTGCTGCTCAGAGGATGGTCCCCTACTGCTCAGAGGATGGTCCCCTGCTGCTCAGAGGATGGTCCCCTGCTGCTCAGAGGATGGTCCCCTTCCCCAGTATGGCTCCATCACACATCAGACCAGCATTTAACATGATACTACTTGACAGGGCAATGTCAAAAGGTTGATATTCACTGAGCCCCTAAAATCTACCAGTTCCATTGATGTTTTCCAGTAACCACAGCTACCATGGCAGCCATATACAACAGTGAACAGCACACCATGAAGCACACAGCACTTGCGAAGGAGGGATGTGCCTTAGAACTACTGTGCCATCCACTCACAAGTTCACACCTGCTCGTGGTCAACTCGCAAGCAACTTGCGAGTGACTCACAAATCTGTACTCACTTCGAGCAAGTTGAATGTGCATGTATATTTGGAAGGAAAAAATCAAAGTTAATATAGCGCTTCTCGAACTAATAAATTGCTCACTAGAAACTACGTATAGTAGGAGACGTAACAACACTTCAAACCGCCAGGCCAGCGTACTATAGCATACCAGTGCCATATATATATATCAACATGTTCCGTCTTACTGTGACGATCGAAGAGTCATTGTAAACCACTGCATGTTGCTTAGTTATGAATGGTTAATTTTAATATGAAATCAAATGCTTATATGTACATCTCTACACACACACCCCCTCCATCTCACCACTACACACACACACCCTCCATCTCCCTACACCATCACTACACAATCCAGCACCGCAAATCAAATACATGTATGACTACATGTAGCAGGAAGAGGGCTATATTAAACCATTCAAAAGGAAGGTAGAAGCTGTTTGGAATGTATCAATTGGGAGAAGGGGAGGGATAAACCATGTAGGAGTTTTTAAAAAGGCATTTAGAGGCACTAACACATTCACATTCTAAACGGCACTTTAATATCATTTCTCCCTCCCTAAAACACAATACAACACCCTATATGTAGTGGAACACATGCAAAAAGGAATTGTGCTGCATACAAGCGCCTCCCTGGCGCAGAGGCCAGGTACCCGTGCCTGACATGCGCACAACAGGGACGATGCGTACATAAACATGTACATGCGTACAGTCATGATATGGCTGGCAGGGGATGCAGGCCTGCTTCTGGTGACAGACAAATAACCACTTAGGTTTCACAAACAAGCAGGAGTGGCCATAAATGTGGAGAAGCAGTTCAAAATATGCCCTTCCATATATGGGCTTCAACACAACTCATGTACATGTACACACCTTGTTAACAAGACCATACCAGCTGCAGACATCTAACCTGCTACACTCCACACTCCTCACTCATTGACCACACCCATACACCCTCACAAAACCACACTCATGGGCCCTCGTAGCAGCAGTCATTAACCCCACAACTTCTCACTCACTGGGCACACCCATAGACCCTCTTAGTGGCAGAGTACATTAACCCCACAACTTCCTAGATTTTTTGACATCTGTCAAAAAAAAACTTCATGGCTGCAACAATTCATGCAATTCCCTTCCCCCTCCCACCCCCAAAGACTCTAAAATGGTGGATTTCCCTGAGCGTTGTTAGCACCTACACACCCCTTCACTAAGTACACGTCTTCACTAGGTACACACATCTCTACAAGTACATACCTATTCACATACAAGTACACACATATCTTCTCTACGTACACATACATGTATCTTTACTAAGTACACATCCACTCACCTACATGTACACTGTAACAGTATGATAAAAACAGGCCATTTTTTTCCTGGTATGTGCTGACAGTGGTAGTTATAACAAGCTGAACCCAGGAGTTTAGTATATGACGTTGAATACAGCAGTCCCTGTAGGTCAGTGCACAAGCATAGGGTTAACTTGTATACCTTGTCTCAATCCCTCACCCACACACATATTTGCATCTTCAGCTCTCCTTTTGGGACAAACCAACGTTTCGACAATACGGTATGTCAAATGTCTTCCTAACTTTACATACATGTACATGTACACTCTAGCAGGCCCCAACAGGTTGCCATAATTCAAATAATCATGCACTGTCGGGACAATATGACCTCTCAAAGTGGTAGACCTTTTGTATTTTTTGTACTGTGCTTCCTCTTTTGTACAAACTACAGCTGTTGCATCCTTGTAATCTACTCAACAATTTTAGTATCAATAACATGCAGTTATTAAGTAGCTGAGTTTGCTGTCCCATCCATTTGTATACATCAACTTCATAGCATGGGAAAGTGGTGTTAAGGATGGATGGCAATAAAATCCCTGAAACAAGTTGGGCATTTCTAACAAACCACGAAGCCATACTGTATAAACTGTTTACATCAGCTGCTTGTTATCTTGGTGTGTAATATGACAACTTAGTTGCTGTGTTTGGAGAAATGTCCTGGTGACTTCTTGCGGGGTATGTCACAAAAACAGACCATTCTCACAAGGACATTTCTCCACTCGCATGGTCCCAGCAGTTTGTATCACTATCCCAACACACCAGACATTTTAACATTGCACATCAGTGACTTGCAGACATCTGTTGACCCTAACACATCCAAGGGATGATGCAACACTGACAAAATTCTGAAAAGATGGTGCACTACAAAGATAACAGTTAGCTGATCATCATGTAAACAGTTTATACAGTATGGCTTCATGGTTTGTCTTTGCCCCCCCTATGACAAAGAAGTGGCACAGTACATGTAAGCTTACAAAAACATGGAAAACGTCTCCAGTTTGAGGTCATATTGTTCCAACAATGCAAATTTAGAGATTGATCATTTGAATTTGGCAACCTGTTGGGGGCTGCTAGCAGCATGTAAAGTAAGGAAGAAGTTTGACATGGTAGTGCAAAATATGGGTACACTTGGGCCTTTCCCCTCTCTCAACTCTCTCCACCTTCACCTTACCTCATTACAATTGTATACACACATCACTCTCTCCATACACCCTTATATCTTCCTCCTTAGCCTCATATTCACACAGCACACATCACTCCCTCCCTAACCCTAACTCCCTTAGGGGTGTGTAAATTAGATGTGTGTGTGTCACTGTGATAAGGGAGTGTGTGCAGTGGGTGGATGTGCATGGGGTAGTCATGCTGTGAGGGGATTGCAATGTGGAAGGTGGGTGTACATTGAATTGGTGTGTACAAGAGGAGTGTGAAGATGACAAGGAGCGTATGTACAGTTGGATTGGTGTGTGCAGGGGATGTGCATATGGGTGAGTGACATGGAGTCTGCAGTAATTTGTTACAAAAGCAAGTTATTATAAACACCATGCACATGCAAGGGCTTTAATAAGAATTATCAATTATGAATCCCTCAATGGCAGTGTCGCAAAAAACACTCTTCTGCACAATCCGCGTGGACAGTAGGATTGTCTAACACTTAGTTTCGCTCCCAAGTACTTACTTTATAATAAAGCGTCAACAGTTTTCCGCGGCCGCTTGACAGCGTCCATGTCAACGACAGCGTCTTAACGAAGAGATCCAAGCGCTAGTTGCATGGTTTGCATTAGAGCGCCGGCATTATAGCGTGTACTAGCGTATCAACTGATAAACTGATGAAACCGATTTTTAAAAATATTTCTCACACGATCGACAGGTGATAGCATCTAATAATACGCAAAACAATAATTCCTACGTCTCCATATACAACTGCATGACTTTTGAGAATTATATTATTTAGTGTGGTATTACCACTTGCATTGACTGTTATGCCAAACTGTACGTGTTTTCCTGTTGTATGAATATACATGTAGTTGCCAAGTGGGTATGCTTGGCTTCTATTATAGTGTGGTAGTATATAGGAGTCTCAAGCAAGGTCACCTTGTAGGCCTATTTGACACATCCCTTATGACATGACTATTACAATAAACCATGCTAAACTGTTCTCCTGGTGTATGAGCATAGTTATCAAGTGGGTATGACATTGGGAGTAGCTTGGCTTCTGTTACAGTATCGTATAGAGGGGTCTCAAGTAAGGTCTGGGGACCTTGTAGGCCTTCCCTTACGACATATTGTTACTGTAAACCATGCCAAACTGTTCTCCTGGTGTTCGAGTATAGTTACCAAGTGCCATGGTACCTAAACACCAAAGACTGTTCTATCCATGTTCCTGAGTAGGGTAAGTTAACGTTGGAGTCAGCTGATAAAATTTTTAAGTCAGTTGGGTTGTACCCTCATCCCTACTATATGTATTTACACCTATGTACGTTCAGATAAACATACTTAGATGGCCAGTGGGTATAGGGGCTTACTATGTAGGGCACATGCACACACACACACACACACACACACACACATACACACACACACACACACACACACACACACACATGCAGGTGATCCAGCATATGGCTGGTAGCCACACTACAAGAACTTATGTTTCACCAGTGCACATGTGCCTCCGTCATAATGAAACTTATATGCATTCGCTGAGAGCCTTTTTATTTCAAAAACATTAGACAACATAACTGTGATGCATAAAAAATAATATTCACAAAAAGGCAATCAGCATCAAACTACTGATTTTCCCAATGTTTATATATAGCTTGTAATGTCAATGAGCACATCGTAGCTGAAGCATCCACCAGAAGATCAGATTGGAGCCTATTGAGGGGAAGCAAGGAATAGAGCAGTAAATGAAAGGGCATACAGACATCCAGTGTCACACATGCCACACACACCACATACACATGTGTGTGGAAAGGATGCTTTGTGTGGGAAGTAAGGCGCTGTGTGTGGAGAAAGGGTATCATCCCACCCACCTAAATCTGAACTGATATACTGGTTACCAAGTTTGCCTCAAAATGGCTGGCTGAAGTCTGATACTGGGAAAGTCAGTGTGCCCATTGAAAAGGGCATATTGAATAATGATCTATTAAGTGGGAAGGAGAGGATAAATGAAATGGCACATATGCCAATAATACAACATCAATGGATGGCATGGGCAACACACACACAAACACACACACACACACACACACACACACACACACACACACACACACACACACATACACAAATGAAATGGCATCCAGTGTCATCGTGTGTGAAGGGTGCTTTGTGGGTGAAGGGTGTTGTGTGTGGGAAGTGTACACATTAATGTCTAATGTCCTGGGCTTGCTCTGAGGTGCATGTATGTACATCGCAAGGTATGCAAAGCAGAGTTTTTTTTTTGCATCCTAGTGAAGTTCGACTGCTTTGCAAAATTGCATAAGACCTTATCTGTTTGGGCAAAAGGCCTAATACCTTTCGCTGCTCTTACAGCAACTCACCATAGTGGAGGTATGAGAAACTTCCAGTACATAAGTTATAAAAAATATCCATGTATGCCGTATAGTGTACCTCCACTGTGGCGAGTTGCTGTAATTTGCCCAAACAGATAAGGTCTTATGCAATGTGGCAAAGCAGTCGAACTTCACTAGGATGCAAAAAAACTCTGCTTTGCGTACCTTGTGATGTACATACTTGCACCTCAGAGCAAGCCCAGGACATTAGACATTATTAATAACACATACACACACATGCACAAAAACACACACACTGATCTATTGATTAGCAAAAGGCAACCCCAAGTAAGCAGAGGTCTTTGGACCAGTACAAACCACTCAGACAAGCTGGCCTGATGGGGGATCATGGTGAGGGAGCACACATACCTCTCCACTTTCATGCAGTGCAGATTATTAACAGAAATGTTCAATGACTTATGCGTGCCCATACCCTTCCAATCCCCCCCCCCCATTCCCTTGCCGTGTGGAAGGATTGGGTTGAGGAGAAGGTTGGTGTGTGTCCCTAAAGGGGTGGAAAAGGGTGGTGGGTATGGATCAGAAGTGTTACCAGGGAGAAGGGTGGCATGGATTGAAGTACATGTATCAAGGTATCATAATAAGTATGGATTCCCTTTTCGGTCCTCTCCTACAATGCACATCACATCAGCATAATGTCCGAATTGTACACCCCACCTACATATACGAACACTGTACCATGGGCATCTGGGTGACTTACAGAATGAAGATGAGGACAGGAAATACATTTGTAGTGTTACACATGTACCTCGAGATTTCCAATAGTCACATTCAGGGTGCTGTTTTGGACAAGCAGGTTTGGCTGCTGCCTGGTAGACAACATACATGTACAAGTAAATGATCAAACTCACCACCCCAGTACTTTTCCATTGTCCCAGCCTTCCGTACATAAACACACCGTTTCACTACATGTACATGTAGGTAAAAACGTACAAATTGTAAGAAAAGTAGTAAATGTAAGTAGACCAATGTGAGGTGAATGTGGACCATATGTCAAAACTGCGTATACATGTAGATCTATGCATGGGCTTCGTGCATGTGTGTAGGCCTATGCCCACGTGACAATATTACTATATCTTACCCCATTTATCGCTCCTCTGCTTTCGCGATCTGAAACAGTGTTTGCCTTCATGCAGGTAGCGCACCAGCTCGAGCATCTGCTTACTAGTAGAGACATAGTTGGAGCACCGTATGCGGATAGCGTCTTCGCTGTGACACATGATACACATCACATAAACATATAGATCGACACAATATGCCTGCTCGTTTACCGCTTGCATACAGAGAATGTCTACATTTGTAGCGCGAACCGAGTCACCATCGATATGTGCTACGGCTCCGTCCGCTCCCTCGTATAATAGTAACTTACTGTTACATTGCAGCGGCTACGGGCTACCAAGTATACGGAGAACCGGATTTAGTAAATTGAGTTCCCTCTCCGACCAGCTCCATCTTTAATACTAGGGGATATTCCAGGCCTATTAATATTCCTACAAGTAAATCAAAAACTTCTCTATCGAGAAAGTGATTGGTGGGATGTAGGATTGGTGGTGCAAAAAGCAAGGGAACAGTGTTAAAGTGAGGTTTGGTAGGATCCTACAACTCACAGTCCTGAATTTGCTAATGAAGAAGCTTATTTGCAAATGTAGGACTGTTAAAATTGTAGGATACTACCACACCTCACTTTAACATACTGTACCTTGTTTCCTTGCTTTTCAGTTGCACCACCAATCCTACATCCCACCAATCACTTTCTCGATAGAGAAGTTTTTGATTTACTTGTTCCCCTAATTTTTTTTTTCTCTGCCAGGAGTGATCATGGCTTAGTGTATTAATTCGTTGCAATGTATAGCCGGGACGCTTAGATTCCTCTTATGTGTAATATGAGTATATAGGCCTCTCAGGTATATTAAGGCAAGGCTTTTTTATTTTATGCAATTAACGGATCGCACGCGCGTACGTTGCTTGGTTTCAAATTACTAATGGCAGCTGCTGCGTATCAGTGAACAATATATACATGCACACGTAGCTGTAGATAAGCGTGTGGGAAATAGCAATCTTTATATGGACTAGTTCAGTTTTAGGTGTTGTTTAAAGGAACAACTATTGCTTCTTTTGTTGTTTGGCAGCGTATCACCACCGCGATTTGTCGGAATCGAGTGACACGTGCAGCTGTCGAGGTGGCCGTGTAGGACCTTAAGGTAAACATATATAGGCTTTGCCGGATGGTATGCCAAAGGGTTTCTGGGTATTGTATTAGTCTGATCCACTCACTGAAGTACTGCGTAGAATCCGTTTTGGGGTTGGGGTTGGAAGGAATAATTATTTATTGCTTGTCAGTGGGACTTAATTTGACTCTTTATGTAAGAGGGAGGGATCCCTCACCCTCCTCACTATCTTTTTACTAAATAACGGATGTAACCAACACTCCATGAAATGGGAGAGGGTAAGGGAGGGGGAACCCTTCCCTCCTTAAAGAACACTGTTACATGGTGGTAAGGTTGATGAAAGTTGCATTGTTAACGGTAAGATGCTCTTTTTATTTTATTGATAGGCCTACCTATATAGTTCACCTTGCTAACGAGCCGTTTTCTTTGGCTTGGTCCTTTGCTGAATTATTAGAACCGCCTGTGTCTGCAGCTAGCTAGCTGTGTACGTTAATTGCGGTAGCCTGGCAACAGTAAATTAAGACGCTTATGTGACGTCATATTGCATACTGCTAGGCAACCGAGAATTTTCACCGATAATGAATTGCACCTGCTCGCGTCATTTCACGGCCATTTCATCACCAGCTTACAATTGTAGGTCTTATTTGTATGAAAGGGCCCGTTTGGAAATCAAATGCAACTTTTTGAAGCTAATCTCGTCTTCTTACGACGTTCCTGTCGCGAGTTATACGTGATGAACGGAAGACGACGGAGGAGGAGATGAACAAAAATTAAATGGCGGATTTTTGGTACCGACTTGTCACTCCAAGTAAACGGCACTGTTTTGCGAAGCTCACGTTATATGTGCATATCTGTCATGTTTGTGATGGATTATATGCGAGCTGGCGAGTAAAGGCAACGCTTCGTTACCGTTTTATAACGCTCGTTCGAAAACCACGCCCACGAATACAATACCGTGGGTCCTGATACAGAAAAAATAACAAATTTACTATCGTCCAAATACATGTAATTGGATATCATAGAATGGTTGTCATGACAATTTACTTGACACGTTTACGTCATTTCTGTCCGGCGATTAATCGTCATAATCGCCAACTATCGCGATGTTATCGCGATTATTTCCACCCGGGACTGCATGTGCGGATATATACATTTGAACACATACAACTAAAAGTGAACCATGTGATATAAAAAATAGTGTAAAATCTGACCGAGCAAAATAGGAGACAGGCCCCCAGCTACGGTGATGAAAGTTATCATCGCGAAGGCTGCTATCGCACAAAGTGACATCTTTTATGAGGTACACGCACAAACACAGGCAGCAACACAGGCACAGGCGCACTGTATGTTATAGGAGAAAACGATTTATGTATAGGCTGTAACCAGCTACACAATGTAGGTATTGTTTCTTTGTTGCGCTCGCGGTAATTCCTTTCAACGAAAAGCTCGTATCACTGAAACACGGAAAACTGAGTTGTACTATATGAGATGCTGCTTTCAGTTCAATTTTGGTTTCACCGAAATAGAGAAACGCGAATTTTATATGTACTGTAGGGGACGCGATATAAAGGTTACGTTTGAGGTTGCCGCGATGTACCGCGGTTACGGTTAACCGCGGTTATTTCTAACCTTCACCACGGTTAAAGTATGCAATATTTTACGGAGTACGAATGCGGTGATCGCCATGCACATAAGTGGCTAAAGTCTGTTTGGTCTTCTTTCATATACTTATCAATTGTATTATCCTTCTGTTGACTCCTTTTTTAAAACCATATAACTTGATATAAGTAGTATAAGTTCATCATTTGTACTTGCAGCAGAAGATATCTTTGGTATCTTCCAGGATTTGTTTATTCTTTTTGCACAAAGATGTGTTACACATTTGCCTCTGAAGATATAGGAGGGTGCTGTTAACTTTGCTAGGACTGGATGGTATGGGATTGAATGTGAGGCTAGTTTGGGTAGGGGTGAAAATTGACTTCTGAATACTTGAGAATACGTAAGTTTTTAACCGCAATATTTAACCGCGGTTAAACGCTGTAACTATGAACTACGTGCTACGAAATGAATCGTTACGTTTCCACGTAGTTTATACGTAGTTTAAACTAAGTTTAAACTGTACTGTGTACAGGTCCGTTCTTTGTTTACTTGCTTCGTTTACACTGTATTAACATTCCGTGCAGTTTGTACGATTCGTTTAAACGAAACGACGCGTGAATGAATTAAGTTCACCTTTTAGGGTTATACCTAAAGTTATTGAGCATAATGGACAAGCAAATGGTTATAAATCTTAATGTTGTTGTGTTGCATGCAATATAATATATGTTAACGCCACGTAACGCGGAACGATAAACGCCCACAGCAATCCGGTGCGCATGCGCATTATTTAAAAAGAAAAGATTAATAGCTGCTACATGACTCTGTCCTTTCGATCGTATTGAAGGATTGGAAAAAAAAAAACTCGATCGGAAAATGGCTTCTGCCTCTCCCTATGTGTACCCGGTCAGCCGTAAATTCTATGGTTTTACGGTGTGTGGTGCATGTGTGTATGAGATGCTGCTTTCAGTTCAATTTTGGTTTCACCGAAATAGAGAAACACGAATATTAAAGAACGTGCACCTATAGCTATATCAGTGTCGCATGGAATGAAGTGGGGCGGTTTTTTTTTATATCCCTTGTGAAACTATTCTGAAAAGTGTACTTTGATTGTTTTGTTATTGCAGTTATATTAGACACGGCTGTCCAATGTGTTACATTGTTTTTTTTTTAAGAAATTTTGTTATAATACATGTACATACAAAGAGAGCCATATATGCTGGATCACCTGTGTGTGCATGTGCCCTACATAGTGAGCCACTTACTTGCAGAACACACCTCCTATGTAGGAGCCCCTAACACATGACTCTATACACTCGGGGATTATGAATGACGGAAAGACTGTCCAGGCGAGTATAACAACCCTTTTTACACAGTGATAATAAAAATATATAATTGCTAAACAACTGATTTCTACGGTACGCGGTTGCATGATGTTGCGTACAGGGTTGCCGTAGGCCAGCCTAGGGTCTGGCCTGAGGCCGGCCGGCCTGACTGCCTGGCCTGATAGCCTGATAGGCCGACCTGCCAGGCCAATTAATTGATACGCATGCAACTTGATTTTGCCTCCGCGCCGCTATGTCGATCGGCAATTCTCCTTGTCCATCATCAACTCACAATTCCTACTATTGCACTACTTGCACGGAAGTACCTCGCTATTCCAGCTTTATCTGCCCCTTGGGCTTCAGAACGTGTAATTTCAAGAGCCAAGTTGATCCAGGAGCGTCAACGATGGAATCTATACTTCCTAAGGCTTGAAACCGGTTGTTCCGGAGCTCCGGTTAACCGGTTAACCGATGGTTAACCGATTGCGAGAATCAAATAACCGGCCTAACTGGTTCTTTTTCGGCTAAATAACCGCTTCAACCGGTTGTTAGAAATTTTGAACAACCTCAACCGACCGGTTGGTATTTTTTTTTTAAATTATAGTAGTGTGACTCGAGTGCCGAAATCAATGCAGCCTCATATACACGAATGCCAATATACAAATATATATATACGGCTATATATATTCTGGTGTTGGATGCGCGCTGGTCTCTGCGCAATACATGACATCACTATTACGTTACACCACTCCCTCCTTTCAAAATTGAATGTACGGTCCGTAACGGTCTGGGACTCTGCGTTCTCTAGGAGGGTACCGATGAACAGGAGGAGGATCGGCAGCGGGCGCGACTGCAGGAGAATCCGCAGCAGGTGCCACTTCGGGCTGATCTTCGTTCGCCTGTCCATCCAGCTGTTGCTCTTCTTCGTCATCATCCAACAACTCCATCGCTGCAGGGGTGCGTGCATGGGGGCGGGTCTTCAGGAATTAGTTTCAGTTCCGTGAACCGTTGGCTGGGTAGGGCTTCAGACTGGAATTCTCTATTTTCTCCTTGATACGGTTCAGCTTGTCGAAATGTACGCATTGATAGCCCTTAGGCCCCTTTATTTTTTACACGGATTCCCCAAATCTCTCCACCACCTTAAAGGGGCCCTTCCAAGGGCGATACAGTTTCTTGGACTGTCCTCGAGGAATAGCTGGCGAATGTAGCCATACATTATCACCAAGATCAAAAGGCTTCCCGTGAATCTTTTCATCATAAATGGCTTTCTGTCTCTTATATGTTCGCTTTTGCAGTACTCCCTCACTAAGGCATATGCATCATGGAGGCTAGATTTCAGCTGCTGCACGTACTCCGAGGGCGTCCTTTCATCAACAGGATTTGATCCGTACATTAAATCAACGCAGCCTTGCTTCACGCCCAAACATAAGGAAGAAGGGGCTAAAACCTGTGGAAGGATGGACGCTTGAGTTATAGGCCATACACACCTTACGAACACAACACTCCCAATCATTTGGGCGATTGTGCATGCGTTGTTGTCGCCAGCATATCAAGTAGTGTTCTATTGAAACGTTCCACCATTCCGTTACCCTGCATGGGGGTGATAGGGGGTCGTATGGGTCTTCCTGATTTCTAAGAGTTTGCAGATCTCCGCAATCAAGTCTGATTCTAATTGCCTTCCTTGGTCTGAATGCAGCTGTTCGGGGGGAGAAAACCTACAAAACATTTCGTCCACAAGTTTCTTCGCTACAGTAATAGCTTCTTGATTAGCATACACTTCCACCCATCTCGTAAAGTGGTCAGCAGCCACTAGCAGCCACTAGCACATACCTGCAACCGTCTGTTGTTTCTGGAAGTAGTCCCATGATATCTACACTTACGACCTGCATAGGATAGCCAGCTTGAATGGTTTGTAGTTTTGCCTTTCTGCTTGGAATCGTCATCTTCCTGGAGGCACAAATTTTGCACTGTCTACACCATGTTCTTATACTGCCTCGCCACAGCCTGGCCAATAGAATCGTTCTTTGAGCTGAGACAGCACTTTTTCTTCTCCCAGATGCCTTGACACCGCGCCTTCATGCAAGTCCCGGATGACCTTTTTGGAGGGTAAAACAAGTTGGAGCCTCTCATTTTTCCCATCTGAGAACTGTCTCCAAAGTGCATTATGCTTGATCGTTAGCATCTCCCACTGTTGTAAGAGAAGGTGACTTTCTCTGCTCCAAGACTTGGTAGTGTCACCTGGAGGTACGCTGCCCACTTTGACAGCATTCAGCACGGGGGCAATGTCGTCATCCTCTGCATGCTTGCAGGCGTTGAACCTCCCCTAGGTTATTGAGTTGCTGCAAGAAAGGATCCGTAATAGCACCAATTTCGACTACCTGATCATCCTCGTTTCCACACCGGTCACCCCTTCCACACTGTTTGCACGGGATCCTTGACAGGGCGTCTGCATTCCCATGTCTGGAACCTTGCATGACGATGCATAACGATAAAGTCATACTCCTGCAGCTTTTCCAGCCAGCGTGCCAGCTGGCCTTCGGGTTCCTTGAAGTTTTTTTAACCAAACAAGTGATCCATGGTCAGTTCTCAGTGTAAATTGTCGCCCAAGTAGATATGGTCGAAAATGGTGGGTAAACTCCACAACTGCTAAGAGCTCTCTACGCGTGACACAATACTTTTGTTCTTGCCTGGTTAGCGATCGACTAGCATACGCTACAACACACTCAGTACCATCCTCTTGGACCTGTGACAGCACTGCCCCTATCCCAGAATTACTAGCATCAGTATCAAGAACAAATGGTTTTGTGTAGTCCGGATACGCTAGAATGGGGGCATTAACCAAGCAGTTGCGAGGATCGTCAAACGCTTTTAGACACTGTTCAGTCCAGCTAAATGGGGCATTTTTTTCTGTTAGACGCTGGAGTGGCCTACGAACAGACGCAAAATCTTTAATACAGCGTCTATAATAGTTAGCTAGGCCTAGAAACTGCAAAATTTCCCGCCTACACTGTGGGGTTGGCCATTTTCGAATTGCGTCTGTCTTAATGGGGTCAGTGGAAATTCCATTTTCTGAAATCACGTGCCCAAGATACCTGACTTCCTTTTGTAAAAGGTTGCACTTAGTGGGTTTTAACTTGAGCCCCACCTCCCTCAGTCTTTTGAGCACAAAGGCTAGATTATATAAATGCTCCTTAAAGTTGGCCCCAACCACAACAATATCATCGATGTTAACTAAGCAACTGTGCCATTTCAACCCATGCAATACCCTATCCATTATTCTCTGAAATGTGGCTGGGGCATTACATAGTCCAAATGGCATTACCTATAGCCCATCCCGGGTACTGAAAGCGATCTTTGCTCTATCCTCGTTTTCTGCCAATAACCGGTTTTCAAATCCAGCGTGCTGGTGTACAACTTGGAACCAGCCAAAGTATCCAAGGTTTCATCTATTCGGGGCGCGGGGGAGCGGGTATGCCTCTTTTCTAGTGATGGCGTTAACTTTCCTGTAATCAATAAAAAATCTTACGGACCCATCCTTCTATTTCGCCAGTACTATTGGGGAGGACCAAGGACTGTCAGACGGTTGGATTACTCCTTTCTCCAGCATTTCCTGCGTCAACTTCCTGACTTTTTCGTTTCGTGCTTGTGGAATCTTGTGAGGGGAGCAGTGAACATGCAGGGGAGGAGTTATACCCGTATCTATAAGTAAGTGGCTCACTATGTAGGGCACATGCACACACAGGTGATCCAGCATATATGGCTCTCTCAGTATGTACATGTATTACAACAAAATTTCTTTAAAAAAAAAAACCCCAATGTAACACATTGGACAGCCGTGTCTAATACAACTGCAATAGCAAAAGAATCAATGTACACTTTTCAGAATAGTTTCACAAGGGATATAAAAAAAACCGCCCCACTTCATTCCATGCGACACTGATATAGCTATAGGTGCACGTTCTTTAATATTCGTGTTTCTCTATTTCGGTGAAACCAAAATTGAACTGAAAGCAGCATCTCATACACACATGCACCACACACCGTAAAACCATAGAATTTACGGCTGACCGGGTACACATAGGGAGAGGCAGAAGCCATTTTCCGATCGAGTTTTTTTTTTCCAATCCTTCAATACGATCGAAAGGACAGAGTCATGTAGCAGCTATTATCTTTTCTTTTTAAATAATGCGCATGCGCACCGGATTGCTGTGGGCGTTTATCGTTCCGCGTTACGTGGCGTTAACATATATTATATTGCATGCATGCAGATTTGTTTTAACACAGTACAACATTAAGATTTAATAACCATTTGCTTGTCCATTATGCTCAATAACTTGAACGAGTCGTTTCGTTTAAACGAATCGTACAAACTGCACGGAATGTTAATACAGCATGCATGTAAACGAAGAACGGACCTGTACACAGTACAGTTTAAACTTAGTTTAAACTACGTATAAACTACGTGGAAACGATACAATTCATTTTGTAGCACGTAGTTCACAGATACAGCGTTTAACCGCGGTTAAATATTGCGGTTAAAAACTTACGTATTCTCAAGTATTCAGAAGTCAATTTTCACCCCTACCCAAACTAGCCTCAAATTCAATCCCATACCATCCAGTCTTAGCAAAGTTAACAGCACCCTCCTATATCTTCAGAGGCAAATGTGTAACACATCTTTGTGCAAAAAGCATAAATAAATCCAGGAAGATACCAAAGATATCTTCTGCTGCAAGTACAAATGATGTTGATTTTAACTTATACTACTTATATGGTTTTAAAAAAGGAGTCAACAGAAGGATAAAACAATTGATAAGTATATGAAAGAAGACCAAACAGACTTTAGCCACTTATGTGCATGGCGATCACCGCATTCGTACACCGTAAAATATTGCATACTTTAACCGTGGTGAAGGTTAGAAATAACCGCGGTTAACCGTAACCGCGGTACATCGCGGCAACCTCAATCGTAACCTTTATATCGCGTCCCCTACTGTACATATAAAATTCGCGTTTCTCTATTTCGGTGAAACCAAAATTGAACTGAAAGCAGCATCTCATATAGTACAACTCAGTTTTCCGTGTTTCAGTGATACGAGCTTTTCGTTGAAAGGAATTATACCGCGAGCGCAACAAAGAAACAATACCTACATTGTGTAGCTGGTTACAGCCTATATATAAATCGTTTTCACCTAATACATACAGTGTGCTTGTGCGTGTACCTCAGATAGAGTCGGTAAAAGATGTCACTTTGCAAGATCGCAGCAGTCGCGATAACTTTCATCACCCTAGCTGAGGGCCTGTCTCCTATTTTGCTCGGTCAGATTTTACACAATTTTTTTATATCACATGGTTCACTTTTAGGTGTATATGTGTTCACATGTGTCCGCACATGCAGTGCCAGGATTGATGGGATCTCAGCTGTATAGACGTGTGGAACCGTGTCACGAACCAAATTCGTGTTCCTGGGAAGGACTATGGATACATCCAAGATTTTTCATATATTTCAACGACCTAAAGTGAGGAATAAAATATTGATATCGTGCATGCAACGTATGCCATGGAGTTAATGGAATTCGTGTCCGGTGCATGGGAATTTTTTCTTTTTTCAATGATTTTTACGTTATTTATATCGTGCATGCAACGAATTGATAACTTATGCTATGGAGTTAATGGAATGAAGATTGTACCCATGTGTATTATTATATCATAATAATAACGCCACAGTCATCCTCTCCAGGTGTTTTGTCCCTGACTATTAGCAATAGTACGGTGCATTTATTTATCATTATAATATGTAATAAATAATTTTATTTTTATTAACATTTATATACTGTAATATCAAATGCCGACTGTCCGTCTGTGTTTGTTTTTTGAGCGATGCTCAGACAGTGACTTACTTTTCAAAATTTCACACCTTTTTCTCTCTGTATTCCTGCTGAGTAACCGGCTGTCCCGCGTTACTACGTGACTCGATTGGATTTTTTTTCTTTCTAAGAAGTATTGTGACAGTATTTTTCTAAGATTATCAATGGTCTACGAAATACGCATGCCTGCAACGGGCGACTAGCATATAGATTATATATCAACGGCTCCATCCATTGCAAAATGTTAACGCGGGTTTTAGGAATGTTGCGAGGCGGGGTTCAGGCGATCGCGGTTTCGGTAGTATATGGCCGCCGTGTCCGTTTCGAACCTTTGTACACAGTCGGAGGTAGTCAAAGTCGTCAAGTTAACGGTCACATGCAGCTGGCGGTCCCTAGTTGAAGCGGCACTTCTGGTGCATGTACGCGTACAGGGTGTTGCACAAAAAATTAATGAAAATCGTTTATAAATTAATTAAATGTTGCTAATGCGCTAATAGAGTGGACTACAAACCTAACATTCAAGTAACTAAATAAAACGAACTACTAATTCCAACACCTATAATCAAAAACATACAATTTTATATACATCCTAAAGCAGCTAGGGAGTATATGTATGTATACAACTACAAAGTGGTTATAATGAAATTACCCGGCATCAGTATTAGCTTATAGGTATATCAGTTTCCTGCGCTTGCGTGCGCAGTAAATTTACATCAAATGTACTTTTATAAGCTATGCAATAGCTCGTAACCCAAAAGTGCCGGTGCATAATATTCACTCAGTGGCATGGTGTGTCTATAGGGCATAGCCCCCTCCTGCCTGTATAGGTTTATAGGTTTATAATGAAACTTGATATGAATAGCACAATACTATATACAGAATGCATCATTCAGCCCATAGTATGGATTTGAATCAGTCCCTAACAATATTAGGTGAATGACAGGCAAAATGATCGAGGCGGGTAAAGAGAAGAAACGTAAACATATCCAGAAATGAGCGGTCAAAAGTCAGAAGTAATTAATTCGCGGTTTACGAATCAACGAATATTCTCGTATATCTTCCCATAGACATGTATGGGGTACTTCAATACCAAGCACGCCAGATTTTTCTCAGCATTTGCCAAAGGGGTACTACATTTACCATGATTTTTTGTGGGGTCGCTGTATTTTTTTTCTATTTAAGACGTCGCTTCCCTAGGATTGTCCTCACTGTATGGTATAACCAGCGAATTAATTGCTTAACGGATATGGTTTTGTCTTTATTGTAGTTAAAGAATGGTTAATGGAACAATTTTTTGAAGTACATATATCATAATCAGACCTGCTTATAGTACATTATAGATTTGGTTAAAATTCAAATTGAATAACAAAAAAGCAAGATGACCGCCTTTGTATGGGCCATTTCTGATCTCGAGAGGTGCAGATGAGTTATAAATTTTTATCCATGTAGGATTGATGAAAAACGAAAATTGTTAGTTGTGCACGTTATCAGTTGTGCTACAGCCTATCTTGATTGAATCGAATGTTATTGCCGTCGTATAGTTCAGGTGTATGTAAGGTAACCATCTATAGCTTGCTTGTCATCTGCATGTAACCACAATTTTTTTATAAATAATTGCACTTTCATGCCAAAAAAAAAAGATTTACATATTTTGATAACCGCAAGATGGGATAATAGAGAAATGTATAAAGCGATCGCATGCATATACAATCTCAGACTATACGAAATTCCACTTTTGAAGTAAATATTTGAAGGAATTGTCAGTAGTAATTATACAACCCAAGTTCACTTGTAAGTGAATACGGATAATTTCCTAACAAATTCAAGTTGGTTTTTTTTCTACCAATACATAAAATGATATGGCATTGTATCATATAACAGTAGGAGTTCATTCTACTCATGCGTATTTATAAAAGTAATACCGTGCAGAACGTTATAGTTTTGAGGGTGATACATTTTACCCTACCAAATTTAAAATGACCGCAATTGTGGAAATGGAATTTTCACCAAAAGCAAAATGTGGCGAAACGAACATTTAGTAGTGCATTGTGTGCTCTTCTTAACATTATGCACTTATCATAACTTTTTACAAAATTAATCATCCTTCTAATAGATGGCAATAATCCATCCCCTTCTTCTTCTTTTTGTTGTCTTAAGGCTAGCACCCCACCTGCATGCAGCGAGCACATCCCACGTGCTGATTTATGTTCCAAGCAGTTTCATCGGAAAAACATATTTTGTCATGCATGCGTGTAGTCATTTAATCACAAATGATTGTCACATGTCGTGGATGCGATAACATAATTTAATTAGCTGCCATGTTAGTGCTTGGCCTAAAGAATGGAAGCAGAGCGCCTATATGGTGGAAAGGTCTCTATACAGAAATGTTAGACCGACTAGGAAACAGTAAAGTTTGGTCAGTGTAAATTTCCTATGCAGCGTCCAAATTTCCATTCCATTCAGAAAATGTTAGTATATATACAACAGGCAACTAACGACATTTCTCACGCACGCATACACATTTGCCAGATTGGAATACAAAGAAGCATCGAATAGCTACCATAATCAGTCTGGAGTGGGCATTAAAGTTGTTGGTTTTGGAACCACATGCAGATCTGAGTACTTCTATGCTGAAAAAGAGTGCGGCTCCAATATCAATTTCCCCAAATATTTCCATGATTTCGTAGACTACTTTGTTGGGAGTTATGGCTACGAAAGAGATCACACAATTAGAGCAGCTCCATATGATTGGAGACTGACCCCAGGTACATGTGTGCATGCAACTTTGTGTGATTTGATGTGCTGCATGCGTGTAACAGGAAACGTTAAAAATATAATCCTACTAACCTGCTGTTTTGTTGTTGTTATTGTTGTTTGTTTGTTTCGGGCCCTTTCTTCTAACTTAGTCTGCTTATGGTATGTACACGGGGAAAGCTATAAAGCTGTTTAATTAATGTATACATGCAAACGTCCAGCGGGAACACGCGGGAACATTTAGATCTGTTACCATGTGGTACCCGCTGTTCGTGTAATGTTTATAAAAGTGTATGAATGTAATGACCACGTTAGTTATATTTATAGTTTCATGTAGAGGCGTAGAAAGGACTTATATAGTGAAGCGGCTTAGGTTACGCAATAGAAACGGGAGGGGCACAGAGGGGGTGGGTGCGGGAGGGGGCCGTGCCCCCTCCCGCCCAGGCAGGGGGCATGGGGGAGCGCTGCAAGCTCCCCCATTGGGGTCTGGGGCCCCGCCCCAGAAGCTTTGCTATTTGTGCAACTTTTATGTTCAAAAGCCATACGAAATTTTATCACTTTTCACCAACAGCTATAAACTGTAGACTTGAATCTTTTATGAAAGAATGCAATTATGTGGTCAAAGTGCTATATTTCAATGGGTTTACAGTAAATGTTCTACATTTAGCTTCTCTGCGACTATTTCAATCAAACTGAGCTGATCAGTATAAGATGGTTGTAAATATGCCGAAACTCGTACTTAGTGAAGATTAGTGGCAAGTAAGCTCTCTGATGCTGTAATTTCAGTAGCTGAGCCTGAACAGAATTCGCTCATCGTAGCTATTTAACATGGCAGCTGCAAAACGCGGTCCGAGCTAGTACGTCGATCGACTTGCTATAGTGCGCAATACATGTTTAACAACTTTTCAACTGATATTAAAAATAATCAAAGATAGTTCCTGTTCGATCGCAAAAACGTATGCTCTTCCATGTATATACCCCGGACCCACGAGCGGCTGTTGTACATACATGTATATGCATATATATTACTGCATGGCAATCATTGGAAAAAAAAAAAAAAGAAGACAAAAAAGATCCACAGAAAAGTGTAGCGGCCATGCATGGCCGCTACGGCCGCTACAGTTCCTACGCCACTGTCATGAGCTGTTTACCATTTGGCAATATTTAAGAATGCTATGCAAATAGTAGCCTCAAAAATTGTTACGACCGCAATAAAGTTGTGTGTGCTAGTTTCCCAGGGAGATGGCTCTCTACTGAGCCTAGCTATTTAACAGCACGTAACATAGAAGAAGGAACACTACTTTGGCCCATTGATACGATGCATTTTCAATGACGCAATTAGATGGTATGTACTAAATTGAAAAGCAACGCTTGGTTCCCGTCTTCCCGCTGCCTCCGCATCTAGACTAGAATCATGAGTACTATCAACACTACATGTAACTTCATAGCATTGTGATTACATCACAATGTCTATATATATCAAATCAATAGATATTGGAATAAACAAATGCACGTTACACTATGGTGCCAAGACATGAAATGCGTTTTAACATTCAGACAATGATAGGCACGGCAGCTATAGTACCAATGAGAAAGTAGGCTTGGAACCAGCCATGCATCTTTGAAAGATTACGTAACAGTTCACTCCATAAATTATGGTGGCTTAAGCTTGGCAGCAAGTTAAACCGAAACTCTGAATAAATACCACACGTAGAGAATTTGTGCCCACAGATAAAACAACAATTGAGCCTTGTGACACATCTGAGCATGTCACACAGAAGTAATGGGCATTGTGTCGTTTCAGTTGGGCTGCACAAACAAAACATCAGTTTACGACGTGACCCCAGTTCCATATGCCATGGTTGACTTAGTCCATATTTCTAGACGCAACATAATCCCAACTAAACCGTCTGCATGCTACACACTTTATTTCAGTCCCAACACCTTTGGGCTTATACCCAGTCATGCCGCGGCCAGCTTTTAACAATCCGGTCACGTTCACGGCTGGCAGTTTGAATATAAACGGTCACGTTCACGGTCAAAGATGGACCGTATGACTATAATACGGTCACGTACACGGCTGGCCGTCAGCCGTCAAAAGTTTACTAATACGGTCACGGAAGGTCATTATTTATGCTATCCAAGTTTGGCATGCACGTATCAATAGAAATGGTTCATGAACGATATGCATGGGCATAGCAGAGCAAGTTGTGAAAGAACAGATTCAATTAACTAAAGGCATCTGAGAAATAGTCTCGTGCCCAGACCCTGATTCCCACAGCTGCGCGGATGGATTACATCACCGCTACGTGGAAAGAGGGTCTGGTGAACTGCCGTACTCAATTCTGTCCACGGTCACCAGAATGTTGGGGAACCAATCAGATTCGAGGTATGGAGTAATTGCATACCTTAGTTATTATAGGGAGTTATTGGTAATTGCGATGGGGATAGACGATGTACGGCGAACGATCAAGTGAGCGGGCGAACGTAAGGGTTGTTTTATACATACGACAAACACTTCCCAATCATCGTAGACGTACTACTGGATCGGGATGTCTTCGTATGTCTTCCAACTGGCCTGGGAGTCTCTTGTTAAGCCATTACTGCCTTGGGCAGTTGATGCGTGAAGGAGGAAGGACAACGAGCGAGGCGTTGTTTGGAAACGTTTGGTCCTTTCTCCTCTGTCAGTTGCGTTAATTAATTATTCAACTAATTGCATTCGTGTTGACGCTAAACATATTCATAAATACGTCACTGCATTCCTCCCGACGTTGGAATAATAATGTTATGTAGAATCGCGGGACAAAATTGAGTACAGCAGTTCACCAGACCCTCTTTCCACGTAGCGGTGATGTAATCCATCCGCAGCTGTGGGAATTAGGGTCTGGGTTCGAGACTATCTGAGGAAGAGAACAGATTCAATCCTGGCTGGCCAGATCCATCCTGCATCTTCAAAATGTGTTTCAACTGGGAGAAAACTCGCTTGCACGTGGAGTCCACGCGATGACACCTTTTTCGCAAACAGAGCATAATCATGGCAAGTCTCGTCCCCAGACCCACATTCGGCAGCAGCGGATGGATTACATTAACGCTACGCGAAAAGTGGCAATCAGGCTGGGGACGAGACTATGTCATGGCGAGGGGGACAACTTAAAATCGATGGTTCCATAGCCACGTGTTGGTGACAGTCGGGTGTGCTGCAGACTTCACCGCGCTATAAGGTGGCTTATCCTCAAATATTCTTGGAAAGACGACATTTGCCACGCAGGGGAAAAAAATCCACTGCACGTGACGCTGGTGACGTGTAACAGGTTTAATGGACCGTCAAAAGTTCTGACGGCCACTGACGGCCAGCAAATAAAATTGATTTTTCACGGTTTAATCACGTGATCGGTAAGCTTCCCAGTCACGGTCACGGTCGGCCGTCAAAAACCGTCAAATGGATACGGTCACGGACGGTCCCGTGCTGGCCGCAGCATCACTGCTTATACGGATACTTTTCGTCAGATGTTGCATACCACCAGTTGTTCTATCCTGCTTTCTGCTAATCCAACTAGACATCAGCTCTTCTTCTACAATCATGCGTGATGGGTTGATGATTTGCTGTCGTCTATTGTTAAAAGCATCCATTAACGGTCGTATGGGAAACCAGGGAGCATTGCAGTCCTCATCTCCAAAGGACAGACAGCGAAGAATGTCCTCAAACCTGCAAATCCCCATCGTTCCAAAGGCTGGAGACTGAAAAATTATTCCACTTTCTCGCTGTCGAATTCTTCCATCCAATATAGTTATGACGGTTTTTCTCAGAACGAATGCTGATCGAAAGTATTCACACTTACTCAGAGGTTTTGCTTAATTCATTTCAGCCAAACGAGTATATTTATAGTATTCTCAATCCAGAAGGTGGCCTCAACCATCGGGAAGATGGCACAACAATACTCTAATCAGGGCGGATCTACGTACGCAGGGGCGTACACGGAGCACGCCCCCCCCACCTCCTAGTCTCGTATCCAGACCCAAATTACGTAAGCATTATCGCTTACAAGTACAATTATACAGGTCTGGCCAACAAGTCGACTGAAGAAAGTTGTTATTGGAATGTAATGGGGAATGTTCGCTAATTTGGGTTGTCGTAGCAACGGCTACGTCATCACGATATAACGTTTTACAGTTACAGTTTTAGTGTGTCTGTCTTTGCTTAAGCTACAGAGAGAAAAGGCTACCACCGCAATGATAGTCGATTCGCGACAGATTTTGGTCGTACTTCGTAATGAGCTTTTTCCTACTGAAATGGCTTTACCTTCGTTTTAGACACATGCCAATATATCACAACCTTAGCCGCGCACGCACGATCATGCACCAGGCTCCTCTATGTAGTGTGGAATGCTTTTGGAATCTAATTATCGTGACGTCACGCGAGCTCTCGATTCTGATTGGAGCGGCAACATTCCGGCGCACCAGAACAAATTCAGTCTGTTGGCCAGATGTTATGCGACCCCCAATGCCCGGGCCGCCGTTGAAACACTCTATGGATATGGTTAAGATGTTAATTAGTGTTTACGTATGGTTTAATCAGGTAGCAAAAGTTTAAAGTTCTTGCCGTATCATCCCGGGAAGGATCAAAACATTAGCGGCCATATTGTTTTGGACCGCAGAAATTTGTGTATCACGACGACGACGACGTAAATTTACACTATTATTGTACGCCCGCAACAACCCATATCAATTTCATTCGGTTCTTCTTTAGTGCATAAACTTATAAAACAATTAATTAGGCCGTGATTTTTTTCACCACTTTAAATTGTATTATTACTACATCATTGTACGTAAAATTCTAAATAGCGCACACATTTTAGGCCAAAACAATATGGCCGCTAATGTTTTGATCCTTCCCTGGAAGACACGGCCAAGGGGTCTATACAACAAAATTTACTCACGAATCATGATATGTGTGCACGGTGTTAGTTTTATATTAAAATCAATTATTGGTACATTTGTATACAGTACAGCATGAACAGATGGGCTACTACTCGAGAGTGAGACAACTGATTGAAGAAATGTACGCAGAAAGCCATAATACAAAAGTCACCTTGGTAGTCCACAGCATGGGAGGTCCAGTAACGCTCTACTTCCTCAACAACGTTGTTGACCAAGCCTGGAAGGACAAGTATATCCACGCCTTCGTACCTCTCGCAGGAGCGTGGTCTGGAGGGAACAAAGTACTACAGGCTTTGATATCTGGATTGAGCATCAATATTAGAAAAATTAAGATACCAGAAACTATAACCAAGGATATCTCTCGCACACTCCCGGGTGTGTTTCTGATGCTTCCAAATGCAACAGTGTGGAAAGACCAAGTTCTCGTTAAAACTGCAGCCAGAGACTACACAGCTAACGACTATGAGGCCCTGTTTAGAGACATGGGCTACCCATTGGGTTTTACCATGTACTCAAATGGAACATCTGGCATCAACGCGGACTACCTTGCGCCAAACGTTCCCACATATTGCTTCTACGGGTCCACGGGCCATAAAACGCCAGAAAGTTTTAATTACAATCAAGGGTTCGGTAAAGATCCTATAATAACTACAGGACCCGGTGACGGGGTGGTCAACGAACTGAGCTTAAAGGTGTGTCTAAAGTGGAAGGAGGCTCCTGGCTTTGTGTCACGTGAATTTAAAGGTGTTGATCACGGTGCAATAGTCAAGCACTGTGATGTCCTGACTGCAGTGAAGGAAATAGTTACATCGATCTGAGAACCATCCAGAGCTGCTCCTTAATTCAGTAGTATGCATGCACTGTAATTATAGGCCGGTGTAATAAGATAGGAAGTTGATTTTTTTTTTCTTTTTAACATCAGTTGCAATAGTTTATCATTCCTTCAATTAACGGCAAAAGAAATGTGGGCAATGCATGTAGAGCGGCTGTGTGCATGTGTGTGTGTGTGGTGGGGGGGGGGGGGGGGTCAAACACCCCCCGCTCATCTATGTTAGTCCCACTGCCAAGGGTGGGTTGTAAAGACATATGCATTAATGATGGGGTGGCTTCGTTCCTGTCTATCCTTCTTTATTTTTTTATCATCCATGCACTGTATTAGAGATTCAGAGTAGTGCGATCAAATCAAGGACATGCTATAGTCTCTATTCAACTGACAGTCAGTGAATCTCTGATACCTTTGGTGTAGCATAATTGACAATCTGTGGTGTATGTACATGTATGTATGTTAATAATAGTGACCAAAATGATGTCACCCCCCACATTTGCATGTTAAAGCGTGGTGTCCAAGAGGTTCCAGACTGTGGGCAGGGCAGAAAGCACACTGAGAGCCCTGGGAGGTAATCTAGGCCCAGCCACCACTTGACAGCTATCCTGAATTCAATAGGGTCAAGATGTAGACCTTGGGATGTGAAAGGAATAACTGATAGTCAGGATGTGGCATGAGGGGCTGAAACTGATAGCAGCCTAGCTTTGTTAGTAGGAGAGGATCGATCAAAAAGGTTTTGGAAACAATGGTCATTCACTTTAGATGACAGAAGCTTCTGACTGATGGGTGATGTGGAGATAATGGAATTGACAGAATGTTTCTCGATTGGAGAAACATGAGAATTAAAGTGGTCAATGGCATTTATGATGTCAGAATCAACAACACCAGAGGAACAGACGGAAGCGATATACGCTGAGCTTGAGTGAAGGGACAGTGAGCACAAACCTAGACCCTCACTGTTGAGGCCAAGCTGGGCCTGACACCATGCCTCATCAGAAGTTGCGAAACCTATACAGTCCATGAAACACTGGTGGATGTCATTATCAAAAAGCTTGAAAAGTTCCAATACCAAATCAGTTGGAGTTGAACGAGCCAAGGAACTTAACTTGCAAAAGCTACCACACATGCAAACGAAGTTAAGTTAAAGCCACTTGTGGGTCTGTAGCAGCAACATCTTTCAACTGGAACAACCGGCAGCCTGTGTGCTTGCCTAGCTGCTTGGAGACGTTTTGAGGCAATAAAGTTTGCACAGAATATGTGATCACCTATTGGGCACACTAAGATCTCAAAATGAGGCCAATGGGATACATTAAGCGCCTGGCTCACATTTAGAGATATTGATGTAAAGACCAAGAGAGGGTCCTAACTCCTGTATAAGGGGACAAGGATCGACGAATTAAAGGATTCTTGCGGCTAAGATGCCGTCGTCAAGATACCAAGCTTGATACAAAAGTTGGCTGTACTCAGTATCCTCTTTAATAACTCCAGTAACCTTATGCAAAACCAAAGCAAACAGAAAAGGACCCAGAGGGCTGCACACCTGATTGTGATGTTAGCTGGCCCATAGTGTGCCACAGAAAAGGGTGAGAGCCATAACACAAGGCAACCCAAAGAAGCAAATCTGGGAAATGCTTTGCGCATTCCTGTAGAACAGCATCTCTGGAGACAAAATTAAAAGCGTTCTTGAAATCCACCTTCATAACTGAAAAATCTCTGTCATTCCAAAACTTTTCCACACAGGCTCTAATTCCATGAACGACCTTTTCTGAACTCATAGGGCAAGCCACACCAAACTGTATGGGCTCAAAAAATCAATAACCCTTTGTTTAATGACAACGCATAAGCATTTTCCTGTTAACCTCTTCAGAACCTCGCCCACAGCTATTAGTCTTATGTCCGGGGCACAACTGCAGGCTTTAACTTGCTAAGCGCTGTCAAGGAACCACCTGCCATGAAAAGAGAAACCTCCTGGGGAACTGTCCCTGACACCAAGTGGTTAACAACCCTTCTGAGCAGGGAACAACACAGCGCTTCGGTGGGCTGAATACGTATCGTCGCAAATCCTGTATTTCATGTTGCTAGCGTGTTACAGACGAAACGTGTGGTTTTGGGCATCCGTAAGTTCTGTAATGTAAATGATTGCGTATAGTCAACGTACGTGAGATAGCCATACTATATACGTGTAATAAAATTCCATATAATCGGTACGAAAGTAATATCAGAAAGAGTCCTCACTTTGCATTTGCAAATCTCGATGAATGGAAAACTACGCTAGCCTTCTGTCAACATTGCGCCGAATTTATCTAAACGTCTACTTACTTTGCAAATTTCACCAAAGTATTAAACGACACTAGAAAGTATGTCGTCATCTTATAATTATGCACTCTCTATATTAGCACAGCTGAGCGTAAGCGTACCCGCTCGATGGTTGCAGTGGAAGCCTAGGCACTCCACTCACGTACACACCCACAAACACACACATGTACACACCCACAATCACACACATGTACAACACCCACAATCCTACACATGTACACACACCCACAACCCACACATGTACATACACACCCACAAGTGAAAAACCCATGGCACTCCACACATGTCCACACCCACAATCCCTAGGCACTCCACCTCTACATAACAGGGTGTTCATAAAGACAGCATATTAGGCAGTGCAACAAGTAGTTCACGATAAAAATACTGAATAAGGTTGTTCAGAGGCCACCCACAATCCCTTGCATAGTCTTGAAAACAAAGTTGTTCTCGTTGTATTGATCTATCTGATATTTCAGGTCTATATGGAGTGACTACCCCCTGAGAATACCGTGACCGGAGGTGGGTGTTACCGTCATGTGAGCCATACTCTTCCACACAGAAGTCATTGCGAGAAATTTCGGACGCTCATTAGCAATTCCTGGCCAATTTTGCAAACGTCCGTCACATTTCCCGCGCACGCGTCCATAGGAATGTATGGGATAAAGTTAATTTTTGAATGCCATATATCAGAGAAAGCCGGTAGTAAAGGTTTACAGAACTCAAATGATGAATAGCATAAAAACCTTTCACTCTTCTGGGTTGGTGTAATTTTTAGTCCCTTCTGCTGGGTTCCTCAGAAGAATTAGTACATTCCCATAGAGATGTATGGAAAATGGCTATTTTAATAATGATTTTTAATCACTATTCTTCATTTTGCTCTGAACTGAAGATAGGAAGGTTAGTTATACAGATTTCAGAAGATACTAAAATGATCCAGGCAACTTTCTAGCAGGTTTATATGCCCATAGACTTCTTTCCCTGGGTTCCTGGGGCACTTTTGGTCATCAGGGTACATGTTTGGTTGTAAAATAATTAAAAACCGCCCGCGGATGACAATTAAACTATGGCGTTCAGTTCTGGCCCAGTTGGATGTAACAAACTCCACAGTCTCCACGTACTGCGCGCAAATTTGGTATGTTCTTTGTTTGGGTTGGGATACTAATACAGAGCTTCTAAGTCCTAGCTAGGCCCTGACGCAGAGTGGTCTATGTCTATCCGATGGACATTAAACGTTACTACCGTACGTGTCTATTTCAGGAAAACCAAGGCATCACAGACACTTATGGCGAAGTAAGGCCCTATACTATATTCGACCACGTGATATGGCTCTATGAGTATGACAGCTGGGAAACGTGCGTTTTCTGTTGCTACTTTTTCAAAAGGATGCGTGCATATCCACATTTGTAAATGCTATCGTTCTACATAGAATTTGAAGCGGACAAGCGAAACACTGATACTGGACAAAGACGAGCCATATAAGGATATGTGCCCAATAATATTATCATGTGCAAGGCAATGATTTTACTACGTAACTATTCTTTTTAGGCCAGTGGCGGATGTAGTCAGCGCGCGATCTTCTCGTACTGAGTGGTTTCCTGTATGAGCTGACAACGACCCTCCAGATGGAACCTCTCTATGGCAATACCTTCTCATTAAAAGGTCTACCACTAACTGGCTGTAACTGCCCTCATATCCCAGGTGTGTGGATTTCCCTATACTACCTCATAAAACACATGAACATGTGATTCCATATAGGTGTCATGTGATACATATATAAACACACACACACACACACACACACACACACACACACACACACACACACACACACACACACACACACACACACACACACACACACACACACACACACACACACACACACACACACACACACACACACACACACACACACACACACACACACACACACACACACACACACACACACACACACACACACACACACACACACACACTGCTCTGGGTGGAGGGAGGTAGTCTTGTGAGATAGCCTTGTGGAGGTAGAGGAGAGCCTTGTGAAGGTGCATGGATGGGAGATATGCTTGTGGAACAAGAGTAAGCTTTGGTTGGGACAGTTTTAAGGAAAGATAATACAGGCCCTTCTCCCTAGAGATAAGGAATTTGATAGTGCATCCCAGATGCAGCCACTGGGATATGAATCAAATTAAGTTAAGATGTAAAGGGTCTATAAAACTGAGAAGGAAATACGTGTTACATGCATGTAGATGTAGGACCAATTTAAAGTGGCTACAATTGCCCACCTTTACCTTTTGAGGCTGACAGTGAGGGTTTGGTTGTACACACAGGACAGTCACCAGTTGTCTGCCAGGAGAGGAGGCTTACCTACATGACCAACTGGTATGGACCTGGGAGGACTGGACTCAAAGTTTTGCATCTCATGGACTGTGCCAGCCACCCTTCCAACATGCACCTGGTGAAAGCACTTCAGCACCCAACTCAAATGGAAAGCTTTGTGTGGTCTAGCTATATGTACATGGCTCTGCAGATGTATGTAATACATGTAGGTGATCGATGTAACAGTTAGGGTGTATTTATTTGGTTATTTATTGGTTGTGTGTGTGTGTGTGGAAGGTTCAAGAAGGGCTGTATTAACAGAGTACATTGTAGCTGTCAACATCTTTGTGGTCACCTATTTAATTAGGGTGGTGGCATGTGGTGCTTTGTGTAAACGTTTCACATGCATGGTAGTACATACATACATGTAGTTCTACCTAGCTGTGCCTTCATGCCATCGATCTGTAAATTGATGACATATCAGAGCTGCATCACGGCATCCTTTTCTGTGCCATTGCTTAGTATTTGTAGGGGCAAATTACACAGACAGGTGCATGTATGTGATCTACTTATAAGTTATAACCACTCTCCGAGTACGTTTACGGCTGTTCATCCTTGTTGTATACCTTGGCCGACATTCCGGCGGAGTTGGAAAGAAATACTACAGGAGAGACTTCACCTCGTATACGTAGCATGCAGAGCAGCTGCGTATATTGGGTCTGGAAACGAGACTGCTATGGAAGTGAGCGCGAGCGACCTTGGCTAGCCATTAATCAACGATATACATATACATAACAGGACAGAGTGGAAAGTCCAGCTGGGAATATCCGCCGGCCATGCATATGTGAATTCTAGTGGAAGGCAATGTCCTAAACAATTAACACACCTCCACGAGAACTTCTAATATGTTATCAAAAACAAGCCAGTCGTGGTGGTAAACGTCAGAGCGATGCAAATGCAGATATATATATAATTATAATTATAATATATGGGACAGTTTCCGACAAAATGGCCCTTCGTATATATATATAAAATGTTATAAAAATGCTTCTCTTTTGAATTGCTATATCTTCCTAACGGTTAATGCTATCAACTTCCTATTTTCAACACTTCATACTACACCATTTCCCTATGGTATAATACATTTTGGAGTCTTGCACTTGCTCCGTGCCAGTATTGCAACGTTCGATACCCCATCGGGCTCAAATCCGCCATAACTTTAGGTAGGAGTAATCAATTCGCCTCAAATTCGGTTTGTAGGTACAGAGGTCCTATACCTATCGATTTGTTCTGTTCGTTAATTTTTATGTCATCCGTTATGGAGATACAGCGGCGCAAAGTTGGTACAAGTTTCCCGCTCGAATCGCGCCGTTGCATGTGCATGAACCGCTTCCATTCACCGAAGTACATGAATATTCAACTATTTCCTGTGGGTTGGGACTTTATTAACCTAGCCACACCTACAAAGCAGGATACGATTTATTTATCGACAAAAGACGGTGAGTATTGAAATCAGAATGTTTTTAATACAATGTTGCCTATGATAGACAGTTGTTATTCGTTATCTTCTGTGTAGATAAACGATATGGCGAAGTCTGACGACGAGCTCGTCGTGTATCATTCAGCGGACGAGTTCGAATGGTACGATAATTTGGACGTGGATGAGGAGATTGAGAACGGTGGTGACAATGGCGACGGTGAATATGGAAGTGATGATTTCGACGGCATTTATAGCGATGTCTGTGAAGGTGGAATCAACGATGGTGAAAGCGACGGAGATGACGGTGATGGTGAAAGTGATGATGGTGGAGGTGATAGCGATAAGGGCAGTGATGATGATAGCAGGAGCGAGTGTGATGGTGATAGCGGAAGCGACTGTGATGGTGATGGTGATGGTGATGATGTCAGCGAGGGCCCAGGTGGTGTACCAGCTAGAATAGCACGGGGACAGTGTCACCCCTGTCGCATGCTGAATGCCTACCTCACTAAAGGAGGGTGCTGCAAAGACAGCTGTGTATTGAAGTACGGTGACTTGCCCAAAAGACGAGCACTTACATTATCCAGATTGGACAAGAAAACCAGAAAGGCTGTTATTTATGGAATGCTAGCTATGATTCGGAACAAATCTGGTTCTCGAAATACATTCCAGTATCGCCTTGACTGGTCTAGTCCTGTCTGCAGGGATGCTTTCTGTGCCGTCATTGGCACAAGTTACCGTACATTGAAGCGCTGGCAGCAGCAGGTGTGCTCTGACTCTGATGTTGAGCCCCATCCCCATGGTAACTGTGGCAGGGCTCCTCGCCATGCCCTCTCTCGTTTGGACAAGACAATGGTGGTCAGATTTATAGAGAACTATGCTGGCATAAATGCCCTCCCTGACCCTGGTCGTTTGCAAGGGACGATCAGAGACTATGTTCTGGAGAGTGGCAAAACACTAAAGTCTGTGTATGCCGAGTATTGCAAGGCCATGGAGTCCCTGTCCAGGAGCACACCAGCACCACAGCAACTTTGCCCTTACCGACTTACCAGTCAGCTGAAGCGGCAGTACACCTTGCTCAACGTTCCTCCGGCTCCTCCAACACCCCCTGCTGCACGTGTGGTGAAGTACGTGTCATTTATTAGACTGTGGCGAAGATACTGTTCTAACATCAAGATCCAACCTGCACGCAGCGATCTGTGCGACAAGTGTGATCAGATGTTGGTCACTTTGAGGCACAGCCTTTCTGATGAGCAGCGCAAAACAATAAATGTCAATTACAACCAGCACCTCATTAAGGCCAAGGCATTTCGTGACGCCTACAATGCAAACATTGAGGAGGCTGAGAAGGAATGGGGAAGGAAGAGACAGAAGGAGCGTGACCAGATCCTGGGTCACTTGGAATCCAGGGCCCTGATGGTTCCCTTCACCTCACAAGCCCTGCACCTGGACATGCAGATGCAGTACTCCTTTGACTACTGCCAGCAGGTGTCACTGCCCTACAGCTCACAACAAAGGGGCACTTTTTATTTCAGGACACCTCGCAAGGTCCAGGTGTTTGGTGTGTGTTGTGAGCCGCTGTGCCGCCAGGTGTTCTTCCTAATTGATGAGGCTGAGCAGGCCGGCAAGGGTGCTGTGGTGGTGGTCAGCCTGGTGCATGCATTCTTCCACCTACATGGACTGGGAGAGAGGCGTGTAACACTTCAGGCCGACAACTGTGTGGGCCAGAACAAGAACACCACCATGATGTGGTACCTGGCCTGGCGGGTGATCACTGGACAACATGACACCATCCAGCTGAACTTCATGCTACCTGGGCACACAAAGTTTCGACCCGATTCCTACTTTGGCCTGTTCAAGAAGTACTACCGAAGACAGGACCATGTAGATGATATGGATGACCTAGCTGACTGTGTCCGGCAGTGTGGCCAGAACGTCACTTGTGTGCCACAACTGTACCAGGACTGGCAGTACCATGACTGGAATGCCTTCTTGGGCCAGTGGTTTGGGCCTCTGGTTGGCTTTGGCCGCTACCATACATTTGAGTTTGACCGAGAACACCCTGGTGTCATGAAAATGAAGACCTTGCCATCGGACACAAACCCCACCGAGGTAACCATGCTGAGGGCTGGAGTGGCCATAAAGGACATACAGGAGGCTTATCAGAACCAAGTGATGCCACCTGTTATTAGCCCCAATGGATTGTCCCTGATGCGGTCACTGTACCTGTATGAGAAGGTGAGGGAATACATTCGTGACCCAAAGAAGAGGGACAGGGTATGTCCAAAGCCTACACCAGGCACTGCTATCAACTCTTCCGAAACACCTGGAGTTCCAGACAGTGACCAACCAGGTCCTTCTAATGCCATTCCTGACCCACCTACTGTTGAGGGCCAGGAGTCTGCAGATGACACTCACAGTGATATGCAAGACGAAGGCAATAGCTGTGTTTCTGGCAGGAGGAAACGCAGATCCAGGTCTGAACTAATCCTTGCCTTCCAGTGCACTGTATGTGGCAATAAGTATGCCAGTAGCTCAGCCCTGTCCCTGCACAAAAAGAACACAGCTCACAAGCAGCCTGCTGTTCCAGGTGATGAACACCGTGATGTCACTAAGGCGGACAATGCCAGTGTTGACGAAGGAAGCCAGGGTCCACCCTGCAAGCGCAGGCGTAGGAAAAAATCTGAAATTGATAGAAAGTTTTCCTGTTCCCAGTGTCCCTTGAAATATGGCACTCAAACTGCATTGCATACTCACATTAAGCACACCCACAATGGTACATGACTAGCAATCTAAAGGGACCTCCTCCTCCTGGATCCATGTTCATCACACATGGTGAGGTGCTCTGTGTTTCTATATCTGTTACATCATCACCATGTTCAAAAATTGGTGTCACCACACACATGTACACCAGTGTACCAGTGTCACTATTTACACCGTGCACAGAGTCCCAGTGTACCAGTGTCACTATTTACACTGTGCACAGAGTCTGTTGTGGTGACATGTACCCAGTGTACCAGTGTCACTATTTACACCGTGCATAGAGTCTGTTGTGGTGACATGTACGCTGCAGTGTACCAGTGTCACTATTTACACCGTGCACAGAGTCTGTTGTGGTGACATGTACCCAGTGTACCAGTGTCACTATTTACACTGTGCACAGAGTCTGTTGTGGTGACATGTACGCTGCAGTGTACCAGTGTCACTATTTACACCGTGCACAGAGTCTGTTGTGGTGACATGTACCCAGTGTACCAGTGTCACTATTTACACCGTGCACAGAGTCTGTTGTGGTGACATGTACCCAGTGTAAAAGTGTACCAGTGTCACTATTTACATCCTGCACACAGTCTGTTGTGGTGACATGTACCCAGTGTACCAGTGTCACTATTTACACCGTGCACAGAATCTGTTGTGGTGACATGTACCCAGTGTACCAGTGTCACTATTTACACCGTGCATAGAGTCTGTTGTGGTGACATGTACCCAGTGTACCAGTGTCACTATTTACACCGTGCACAGAGTCTGTTGTGGTGACATGTACCCAGTGTAAAAGTGTACCAGTGTCACTATTTACACCCTGCACACAGTCTGTTGTGGTGACATGTACCCAGTGTACCAGTGTCACTATTTACACCGTGCACAGAGTCTGTTGTGGTGACATGTACCCAGTGTACCAGTGTCACTATTTACACCATGCACAGAGTCTGTTGTGGTGACATGTACATGTACATGTACCCAGTGTACCAGTGTCACTATTTACACCGTGCACAGAGTCTGTTGTGGTGACATGTACCTAGTGTACCAGTGTACCAGTGTCACTATTTACACTGTGCACAGAGTCTGTTGTGGTGACATGTACCGAGTGTACCAGTGTACCAGTGTCACTATTTACATCGTGCACAGAGTCTGTTGTGGTGACATGTACCCAGTGTACCAGTGTCACTATTTACACCGTGCACAGAGTCTGTTGTGGTGACATGTACCCAGTGTACCAGTGTCACTATTTACACTGGTCACAGAGTCTGTTGTGGTGACATGTACCCAGTGTACCAGTGTCACTATTTACACCGTGCATAGAGTCTGTTGTGGTGACATGTACCCAGTGTACCAGTGTCACTATTTACACCGTGCACAGAGTCTGTTGTGGTGACATGTACCCAGTGTACCAGTGTCACTATTTACACCGTGCACAGTCTGTTGTGGTGACATGTACCCAGTGTACCAGTGTCACTATTTACACTGGTCACAGATTCTGTTGTGGTGACATGTACCCAGTGTACCAGTGTCACTATTTACACCGTGCATAGAGTCTGTTGTGGTGACATGTACCCAGTGTACCAGTGTCACTATTTACACCGTGCACAGAGTCTGTTGTGGTGACATGTACCCAGTGTACCAGTGTCACTATTTACATCGTGCACAGAGTCTGTTGTGGTGACATGTACCCAGTGTACCAGTGTCACTATTTACACCGTGCACAGAGTCTGTTGTGGTGACATGTACATGTACATGTACCCAGTGTACCAGTGTCACTATTTACACCGTGCACAGAGTCTGTTGTGGTGACATGTACCCAGTGTACCAGTGTCACTATTTACACTGTGCACAGAGTCTGTTGTGGTGACATGTTCATGTACCCAGTGTACTAGTGTCACTATTTACACCGTGCACAGAGTCTGTTGTGGTGATATATACCCAGTGTACAAGTGTCACTATTTACACCGTGCACAGAGTCTGTTGTGCTGACATGTACCCAGTGTACCAGTGTCACTATTTACACCGTGCACAGAGTCTGTTGTGGTGACATGTACCCAGTGTACCTGTGTCACTATTTACACCGTGCACAGAGTCTGTTGTGGTGACATGTACCCAGTGCACCTGTGTCACTATTTACACTGTGCACAGAGTCTGTTGTGGTGACATGTACCCAGTGTACCAGTGTCACTATTTACACCGTGCACACAGTCTGTTGTGGTGACATGTACCCAGTGTACCAGTGTACCAGTTTCACTATTTACACCGTGCACAGAGTCTGTTGTGGTGACATATACCCAGTGTACCAGTGTCACTATTTACACCGTGCACAGAGTCTGTTGTGGTGACATGTACCCAGTGTACCAGTGTCACTATTTACACTGTGCACAGGGTCTGTTGTGGTGACATGTACATGTACATGTACCCAGTGTACCAGTGTCACTATTTACACCGTGCACAGAGTCTGTTGTGGTGACATGTACCCAGTGTACCAGTGTCACTATTTACACTGTGCACAGAGTCTGTTGTGGTGACATGTTCATGTACCCAGTGTACTAGTGTCACTATTTACACCGTGCACAGAGTCTGTTGTGGTGATATATACCCAGTGTACAAGTGTCACTATTTACACCGTGCACAGAGTCTGTTGTGGTGACATGTACCCAGTGTACCAGTGTCACTATTTACACCGTGCACAGAGTCTGTTGTGGTGACATGTACCCAGTGTACCAGTGTCACTGTTTACACCGTGCACACAGTCTGTTGTGGTGACATGTACTCAGTGTACCAGTGTACCAGTGTCACTATTTACACCGTGCACAGAGTCTGTTGTGGTGACATATACCCAGTGTACCAGTGTCACTATTTACACCGTGCACAGAGTCTGTTGTGGTGACATGTACCCAGTGTACCAGTGTCACTATTTACACCATGCACAGAGTCTGTTGTGGTGACATGTACCCAGTGTACCAGTGTCACTATTTACACCGTGCACAGAGTCTGTTGTGGTGACATGTACCCAGTGTACCAGTGTCACTATTTACACCATGCACAGAGTCTGTTGTGGTGACATGTACCCAGTGTACCAGTGTCACTATTTACACCGTGCACAGAGTCTGTTGTGGTGACATGTACCCAGTGTACCAGTGTCACTATTTACACCGTGCACAGTCTGTTGTGGTGACATGTACCCAGTGTACCAGTTTCACTATTTACACCGTGCACAGAGTCTGTTGTGGTGACATGTACCCATGTAGTGTACCAGTGTCACTATTTACACCGTGCACAGAGTCTGTTGTGGTGACATGTACCCAGTGTACCAGTGTCACTATTTACACCGTGCACAGAGTCTGTTGTGGTGACATGTACCCAGCGTACCAGTGTCACTATTTACACCGTGCACAGAGTCTGTTGTGGTGACATGTACCCAGTGTACCAGTGTCACTATTTACACCGTGCACAGAGTCTGTTGTGGTGACATGTACCCAGCGTACCAGTGTCACTATTTACACCGTGCACAGAGTCTGTTGTGGTGACATGTACCCAGTGTACCAGTGTCACTATTTACACCGTGCACAGAGTCTGTTGTGGTGACATGTACCCAGTGTACCAGTGTCACTATTTACACCGTGCACAGAGTCTGTTGTGGTGACATGTACCCAGTGTACCAGTGTCACTATTTACACCGTGCACAGAGTCTGTTGTGGTGACATGTACCCAGTGTACCAGTGTCACTATTTACACCGTGCACAGAGTCTGTTGTGGTGACATGTACCCAGTGTACCAGTGTCACTATTTACACCGTGCACAGAGTCTGTTGTGGTGACATGTACCCAGTGTACCAGTGTCACTATTTACACCGTGCACAGAGTCTGTTGTGGTGACATGTACCCAGTGTACCAGTGTCACTATTTACACCGTGCATAGAGTCTGTTGTGGTGACATGTACCCAGTGTACCAGTGTCACTATTTACACCGTGCACAGAGTCTGTTGTGGTGACATGTACCCAGTGTACCAGTGTCACTATTTACACCGTGCATAGAGTCTGTTGTGGTGACATGTACCCAGTGTACCAGTGTCACTATTTACACCGTGCACAGAGTCTGGTGTTTTTGTTTTATGGTATACATGTACATGTTGATTCTGTAAAAAAGGTTCTTCTAAGAACTCGCCACATAGTTGTGTGGCATTTTACAATTACAAATGATGTCACCTTTATTCTGCACTACAAATGAACAGAATGTATACATGTAAATGGATTTGGGTAATGTGTTTGTAGACCACTGTATAAAAGTGTATAGGATGCTTAGGATTACCTACATGTAGGACATGCATTGTTGTTTTTTTTAAATGCATGAGATGGTATGAATTTTGGATGATAACAATAGGGGGAGGTTGTTGTGGATAGATGTAGAGAAACCTAAGTTCTATGAATACTATAATATTGGACCATGTACATACATTGTTGGATGTTTAAAAGTGACTCTGATGAATTTTCCCAGCTTATGTGTACATGTACTTATCCTCCATGGAAAAGAATTGTCAAAATTGCTATTGCTGGGTGATATTATAGCAATAAGATATGAAATGGCTGGATCAATAGTACATGTAGATGTGCAGATGTTTTTGTCACTGCTATGTATTTAAGGGTGTGTCTTCAATGTTCTGGAGCTGATCCAACCTTCTGGGTCCCCTCCTCCTTCGCCAACCTCTCCTTGGCTGCTCACCCCTTTGTGGCTGAGTCAAAGGCTCACTCCATGGTTGTTCCCATTCAGTCTGGCATCTCCATGACTGAGCACTCTGGGGCTGACAGAGCCACCATGGTGGATATGTCCACCATGGTGGTGGCTGATAGTTACCTGCTGGCAACAAATTCACGTTAGAAACATAAATTGAGGATGTTGTGTACATGTATTACTTTGTGGTAGGAAAGAAGGTACATGTAGGCCTGACGGCAGGGGAGGAGGTAGGCCTGACGGCAGGGGAAGAGGTAGGCCTGCAAGCAGGGGAGGAGGTAGGCTTGACGGCAGGGGAGGAGGTAGGCTTGACGGCAGGGGAGGAGGTAGGCTTGACGGCAGGGGAGGAGGTAGGCCTGACGGCAGGGGAGGAGGTAGGCCTGACGGCAGGGGAGGAGGTAGGCTTGACGGCAGGGGAGGAGGTAGGCTTGACGGCAGGGGAGGAGCCTGGACCAGTGGCAAGGGAGTAGCTTGGACCACAGGCTGGGTAGTACATGTACATGTAGCTTGGACTGCAGGCTGGGTAGTACATGTACATGTAGCTTGGACTGCAGGCTGGGTAGTACATGTACATGTAGCTTGGACTGCAGGCTGGGTAGTACATGTACATGTAGCTTGGACTGCAGGCTGGGTAGTAGCTTGGACTACAGGCTGGGTAGTACATGTACATGTAGCTTGGACTGCAGGCTGGGTAGTACATGTACATATAGCTTGGACCACAGGCTGGGGAGTAGCTTGGACCGCTGGTAGAGAGGAGCTTGGACCGCTGGCTGGGCCATGGGAGGAAGTACATGTACATTGTACATGCTGTTATCATAGTAGGAAAAGAGCCTATATTATAATGAAGCTATTGGTTTGCATGCTCAACTTGGGAGGGGTGCTCGGTTCGCCGATTTCGCCTAAATCTCTGTCGATAATAACACGAAATTAACAATGCATTCTATATTGCGTACGTGGTATTGAAAGTGCGCTTACTCTTTGACGTCGGCGGCTTCCCCATCCACGCCGTTGTCGCGCTCGAGACCGACTAGTAGTAAAAGATGCACATATACTCTTTGCAGCATCGCAACTGAATACCGGCATTATTGTAACTGCATGACAGCGCAACGCCTGGGCAAAACTATGCCTGGCTCTACTATCGCAATAGCGTACGCGTGTGGAAATCAAACACTTTTCAAAATTACCTTTGATCGGTCGCATCGCTCTGATTCGATCGTTCCATTGCATTTGAAGAGGGGGTAGGAGTTTGACTCCTAAATGTACATGTACATAAAAGGTACATGTTTAATACGAATTGAATTTAGACAAACTGCATGCACGTCTTACGATGAATTCGAAGCTCCCATTTGAAGTATTACCGGCTGGCAATTACATGTACGGTAGTTACATGCAGAGAGTGACAGCAATCTGAATTTATATAGGCCTATGAGCATCCGGAAATTATCGCCGACGTAAGAACTAATTTCTAAAGCGCGCTAGCTAGCTGTGTCCGTTATGTGTGTGTTCGCTACACTAAATGAAGTTAAACTGCACCTTTGATAGCAATTGAGCAGGCAGAACATGAAAACGAGAGTAAGTTGATTTACATTGTGTATGCCCATGTATTCTTGGATCATCAATCGGAACGTTAGCCCTCAAGAAAGATCTACTCAAAGAGAAGAGCAGAAACGGAGAGCTGGAGGATAAAATAGCCCAATTATTGCTCAGTTTAGTTTACTAATATTTAATAAATGTATAGGATTTTGTTTCTTGCATAGGCAAAACATGGAAACAATACACGGTGCAAAGCCTAAGGAAGCAACAGCTGTTTTGTCGGTAAGTAACAAAAACAGCATTTAATTGGCATACACATGATATCCTGCATGTTGGTCACTAAGACAACTGTACTGGAATCAACACCTTTACATGTACATGTACATCCAAAGGTCACTGATATAGTTTTGTACCATTATGTACAGTATTCCTATAGTGAGTGTCCCACGCAGGCCAGATCGCCAGAAGAGCTCGTCACAGACAGTGATGACGAATGTGACCCAGAGGTGACCAAAGTGGAGGAGATGGATCTGGAAGACGAGGTCATATTAAAAGATGAAAACCGAAAGGTGGTACACATGACTACAAAGTAAGGTGCATTTCTTGAGTTACATGTACATTGTATACACTTATTCCATGCAGTGGTTTGCATGTGGAGTTGGTGGTATCCATAAGGATACAAGGGAACATATAAGAAGCACGTGCAGGCATAAACATCTTCATCTACCACCAGACAGTGACCCTCGCATTTGGGACATAAGTTTCCCTGACACACAGGAATGTGAACGGATTATGGCACCAAAGTGAATTATTATAATAAACCATTCAGATTTAAAGTAATGATCTTCAGATATACATATATACAGTGAAGATGGATGCATAGTGAAGACAGTACTCTTGAAATGACTGTACATGTAATACAAAAAAATCACAAAAACACTAAGTTACATTAGCTAAAGTCATTGCAGCCTTACCTACTACCTTAGATCATTACATTGAGCATCAGATACATTCTATCTACACACATGTACATTGTACTATCCCTCTTTAAATATGCGTTCAACAATAGTCTAGCCATGAGTAGTAAAAATGAATTTCATGCAACAAAAACAACCTAAGGAAAATGTAAACTCCTTTGATGCTGGTGCAATACAACCACAGGGTAAGTGACTGGGTGTAGCTCATCAAGATATGCAGTGCTTAATTAGCTTATCAAAGTAAACAAATGTGAACCAAGGAATCCTTATTACTCTTAGGCCATGTTAAACACATGGGAGGATAGAAAACAAAACCTTATACCTCTGCACCATTATGAGACATATATGTACATGTAGCATGGACAAATCAATTGTCGTCAACCAACTGAACCAAGGTAGTGCAGAACAAAGGTGACATCATTTGTAATAGTACATGTAAATTCCACACACATGTGGAAGTTCTTAAAAGAACCTTTTAAGTTCATTTGCAGATGAATACACATGTACAAGTACAAATGAAGAACAACTTTAACCAGCAGATAATAATACATGTAATGGTGACACTGACAGAGGAGTGGAGTGGACAAGAGGGAGGACTGGAGTGACATATACCAGTGTTACTGTTCACACTGTGCACTAAGTCTGTTGTGGTACATGTAACATGTCGTCACTTCAAACTAGTGACACAGGTACATGCACATGTACACTTGTACACTGGGTACATGTCACCACAACAGACTCTGTGCACGGTGTGAATAGTGACACTGGTACACAGGGTACATGTCACCACAACAGACTCTGTGCACGGTGTAAATAGTGACACTGGTACACTGGGTACATGTCACCACAACAGACTCTGTGCACGGTGTGAATAGTGACACTGGTACACTGGGTACATGTCACCACAACAGACTCTGTGCACGGTGTGAATAGTGACACTGGTACACTGGGTACATGTCACCACAACAGACTCTGTGCACGGTGTAAATAGTGACACTGGTACACTGGGTACATGTCACCACAACAGACTCTGTGCACGGTGTGAATAGTGACACTGGTACACTGGTACACTGGGTACATGTCACCACAACAGACTCTGTGCACAGTGTAAATAGTGACACTGGTACACAGGGTACATGTCACCACAACAGACTCTGTGCACGGTGTAAATAGTGACACTGGTACACTGGGTACATGTCACCACAACAGACTCGGTGCACGGTGTGAATAGTGACACTGGTACACAGGGTACATGTCACCACAACAGACTCTGTGCACGGTGTAAATAGTGACACTGGTACACTGGGTACATGTCACCACAACAGACTCTGTGCACGGTGTGAATAGTGACACTGGTACACTGGGTACATGTCACCACAACAGACTCTGTGCACGGTGTAAATAGTGACACTGGTACACTAGTACACTGGGAACATGTCACCACAACAGACTCTGTGCACGGTGTGAATAGTGACACTGGTACACTGGTACACTGGGTACATGTCACCACAACAGACTCTGTGCACAGTGTAAATAGTGACACTGGTACACAGGGTACATGTCACCACAACAGACTCTGTGCACGGTGTAAATAGTGACACTGGTACACTGGGTACATGTCACCACAACAGACTCTGTGCACGGTGTGAATAGTGACACTGGTACACTGGGTACATGTCACCACAACAGACTCTGTGCACGGTGTGAATAGTGACACTGGTACACTGGGTACATGTCACCACAACAGACTCTGTGACCAGTGTAAATAGTGACACTGGTACACTGGGTACATGACACCACAACAGACTCTATGCACGGTGTAAATAGCGACACTGGTACACTGGGTACATGTCACCACAACAGACTCTGTGCACGGTGTAAATAGTGACACTGGTACACTCGGTACATGTCACCACAACAGACTCTGTGCACGGTGTGAATAGTGACACTGGTACACTGGGTACATGTCACCACAACAGATACACTGGTACACTGGGTACATGTCACCACAACAGACTCTGTGCACGGTGTGAATAGTGACACTGGTACACTGGGTACATGTCACCACAACAGACTCTGTGCACGGTGTAAATAGTGACACTGGTACACTGGGTACATGTCACCACAACAGACTCTGTGCACGGTGTGAATAGTGACACTGGTACACTGGGTACATGTCACCACAACAGACTCTGTGCACGGTGTAAATAGTGACACTGGTACACTGGTACACTGGGTACATGTCACCACAACAGACTCTGTGCACGGTGTGAATAGTGACACTGGTACACTGGTACACTGGGTACATGTCACCACAACAGACTCTGTGCACAGTGTAAATAGTGACACTGGTACACTGGTACACTGGGTACATGTCACCACAACAGACTCTATGCACGGTGTAAATAGTGACACTGGTACACTGGGTACATGTCACCACAACAGACTCTGTGCACGGTGTAAATAGTGACACTGGTACACTGGTACACTGGGTACATGTCACCACAACAGACTCTGTGCACGGTGTAAATAGTGACACTGGTACACTGGTACACTGGGTAAATGTCACCACAACAGACTCTATGCACGGTGTAAATAGTGACACTGGTACACTGGGTACATGTCACCACAACAGACTCTGTGCACGGTGTAAATAGTGACACTAGTACACTGGTACACTGGGTACATGTCACCACAACAGACTCTGTGCACAGTGTAAATAGTGACACTAGTACACTGGTACACTGGGTACATGTCACCACAACAGACTCTGTGCACGGTGTAAATAGTGTAACTAGTACACTGGTACACTGGGTACATGTCACCACAACAGACTCTGTGCACGGTGTAAATAGTGACACTAGTACACTGGTACACTGGGTACATGTCACCACAACAGACTCTGTGCACAGTGTAAATAGTGACACTGGTACACTGGTACACTGGGTACATGTCACCACAACAGACTCTGTGCACAGTGTAAATAGTGACACTGGTACACTGGTACACTGGGTACATGTCACCACAACAGACTCTGTGCACAGTGTAAATAGTGACACTGGTACACTGGGTACATGTCACCACAACAGACTCTGTGCACAGTGTAAATAGTGACACTGGTACACTGGTACATATCACCACAACAGACTCTATGCACGGTGTAAATAGTGACACTAGTACACAGGTACACTGGGTACATATCACCACAACAGACTCTGTGCACGGTGTAAATAGTGACACTGGTACACTGGGTACATGTCACCACAACAGACTCTGTGACCAGTGTAAATAGTGACACTGGTACACTGGGTACATGACACCACAACAGACTCTATGCACGGTGTAAATAGTGACACTGGTACACTGGGTACATGTCACCACAACAGACTCTGTGCACGGTGTAAATAGTGACACTGGTACACTGGGTACATGTCACCACAACAGACTCTGGGCACGGTGTAAATAGTGACACTGGTACACTGGGTACATGTCACCACAACAGACTCTGTGACCAGTGTAAATAGTGACACTGGTACACTGGGTACATGACACCACAACACACTCTATGCACGGTGTAAATAGTGACACTGGTACACTGGGTACATGTCACCACAACAGACTCTGTGCACGGTGTGAATAGTGACACTGGTACACTGGTACACTGGGTACATGTCACCACAACAGACTCTGTGCACGGTGTAAATAGTGACACTGGTACACTGGGTACATGTCACCACAACAGACTCTGTGACCAGTGTAAATAGTGACACTGGTACACTGGGTACATGACACCACAACAGACTCTATGCACGGTGTAAATAGTGACACTGGTACACTGGGTACATGTCACCACAACAGACTCTGTGCACGGTGTAAATAGTGACACTGGTACACTGGGTACATGTCACCACAACAGACTCTGGGCACGGTGTAAATAGTGACACTGGTACACTGGGTACATGTCACCACAACAGACTCTGTGACCAGTGTAAATAGTGACACTGGTACACTGGGTACATGACACCACAACACACTCTATGCACGGTGTAAATAGTGACACTGGTACACTGGGTACATGTCACCACAACAGACTCTGTGCACGGTGTGAATAGTGACACTGGTACACTGGTACACTGGGTACATGTCACCACAACAGACCCTATGCACGGTGTAAATAGTGACACTGGTACATTGGTACATGTCACCACAACAGACTCTGTGCACAGTGTAAATAGTGACACTAGTACACAGGTACACTGGGTACATGTCACCACAACAGACTCTGTGCACAGTGTAAATAGTGACACTGGTACACAGGTACATGTCACCACAACAGACTCTGTGCACGGTGTAAATAGTGACACTGGTACACTGGGTACATGTACATGTCACCACAACAGACTCTGTGCACAGTGTAAATAGTGACACTGGTACACTGGTACACTGGGTACATGTCACTACAACAGACTCTGTGCACGGTGTAAATAGTGACACTGGTACACTGGGTACATGTACATGTCACCACAACAGACTCTGTGCACAGTGTAAATAGTGACACTGGTACACTGGTACACTGGGTACATGTCACTACAACAGACTCTGTGCACGGTGTAAATAGTGACACTGGTACACTGGGTACATGTACATGTCACCACAACAGACTCTGTGCACAGTGTAAATAGTGACACTGGTACACTGGTACACTGGGTACATGTCACTACAACAGACTCTGTGCACGGTGTAAATAGTGACACTGGTACACTGGGTACATGTACATGTCACCACAACAGACTCTGTGCACAGTGTAAATAGTGACACTGGTACACTGGGTACATGTACATGTCACCACAACAGACTCTGTGCACGGTGTAAATAGCGACACTGGTACACTGGGTACATGTCACTACAACAGACTCTGTGCACGGTGTAAATAGTGACACTGGTACACTGGGTACATGTACATGTCACCACAACAGACTCTGTGCACAGTGTAAATAGTGACACTGGTACACTGGTACACTGGGTACATGTCACTACAACAGACTCTGTGCACGGTGTAAATAGTGACACTGGTACACTGGGTACATGTACATGTCACCACAACAGACTCTGTGCACAGTGTAAATAGTGACACTGGTACACTGGTACACTGGGTACATGTCACTACAACAGACTCTGTGCACGGTGTAAATAGTGACACTGGTACACTGGGTACATGTACATGTCACCACAACAGACTCTGTGCACAGTGTAAATAGTGACACTGGTACACTGGGTACATGTACATGTCACCACAACAGACTCTGTGCACGGTGTAAATAGCGACACTGGTACACTGGGTACATGTACATGTCACCACAACAGACTCTGTGCACAGTGTAAATAGTGACACTGGTACACTGGGTACATGTACATGTCACCACAACAGACTCTGTGCACGGTGTAAATAGCGACACTGGTACACTGGGTACATGTCACCACAACAGACTCTGTGCACGGTGTAAATAGTGACACTGGTACACTGGTACACTGGTACAGATGTGTGTGGTGACACGAATTTTTGTACACGAGGTTGACATAACAGACTTAGATACAAAGTGCACCTTACCATGACATGGATCCAGGATCTTCAGTTTGCTAGTCATGTACATGTACCAATGTACTGTTTCTTAATGTAAGCGGTGTGAGTCAAGCTACACTTGGAATACGAAAAGTTTCTATCAATTTCTGACTTTGGCCTGTGGGTACGCTTAGGTGGACCCTGGCTACTTTGTTCATCACAGGAAATGTCCACCATCTCTGTGGCTTTACTTTGTTCATCCCCCTACATAGCAGGCTGCTTGGCTGTGTTCTTTTTGTGCCGGGACAGGGCCGAGCTACTGGCATACTTCTTGTCACAATCTGTGCACAGGTAGGCAAAGATCAGTTCAGACCTGGGTTGCGTTTTCTCCTGCCAGACACAATGCCTTTATCTTCATCATTTATTGCACTGTTTGTATTATTGGAAACATGGTCTTCCACAGTAGGTGGGTCAGGAATGGCATTAGAAGGACCTGGTTGGTCACTGTCTGGAACTCCAGGTGTTTCGGAAGAGTTGATAGCAGTGCCTGGTGTAGGCTTTGGACATACCCTTCCCTCTTCCTTGGGTCACGAATGTATTCCCTCACCTTCTCATACAGGTACAGTGACCGCATCAGGGACAATCCATTGGGGCTAATAACAGGTGGCATCACTTGGCTCTGATAAGCCTCCTGTATGTCCTTTATGGCCACTCCAGCCCTCAGCATGGTTACCTCGGTGGGGTTTGTGTCCGATGGCAAGGTCTTCATTTTCATGACACCAGGGTGTTCTCGGTCAAACTCAAATGTGTGGTAGCAACTAAAGCCAACCAGAGGCCCAAACCACTGGCCCAAAAAGGTGTTTCAATCATGGTACTGCCAGTCCTGGTACAGCTGTGGCACACAAGTGACGTCCTGGCCACACTGCCATCGAAATCATAACTTCCATCGATCGGCATTGGTGCCACCGTCATCACCACCGTTCTCTATCCACGTCCAAATTTTCGTACCATTCAAACTCGTCCGCTGAATGATACACGACGAGCTCGTCGTCAGACTTCGCCATATCGTTTATCTACACAGAAGATAACGAATAACAACTGTCTATCATAGGCAACATTGTATAAAAACATTCTGATTTCAATACTCACCGTCTTTTATCGATAAATAAATCGTATCCTGCTTTGTAGGTGTGGCTAGGTTAATAAAGTCCCAACCCACAGGAAATAGTTGAATATTCATGTCTTCGGTGAATGGAAGCGGTTCATGCACATGCAACGGCGCGATTCGAGCGGGAAACTTGTACCAACTTTGCGCCGCTGTATCTCCATAACGGATGACATAAAAATTAACGAACAGAACAAATCGATAGGTATAGGACCCCTCTACCTATAAACCGAATTCGAGGCTATTTGATTACTCCTACCTAAAGTTATGGCGGATTTGAACCCGATGGGGTATCGAACGTTGCAATACTGGCACGGAGCAAGTGCAAGACTCCAAAATATATTTTGCCATAGGGAAATGGTGTAGTATGAAGTGTTGAAAATTGGAAGTTGATAGCGTTAACCGTTCGGAAGATATAGCAATTCAGAAGAGAAGCATTTTTATAACATTTTATATATATATACGAAGGGCCATTTTGTCGGAAACTGTCCCATATGTTGCCTATAATTATAATTTATATTTATTATTAATTGAACAAACGCCGCAATACAAGCCTATACAGGCACGCGTTGGTTGATATTTTGCAATCTGGAACCAACTGATTATATAGTTCAACTTAAAGACAGACCAGCTACATGTAGGTTA
>OX442420.1:7408083-7460583 GCA_949361645.1 Spongilla lacustris
AATAGTGGTAATGGTCGCTTTCTGGCTTTGTTTACCCGTGGAGCTACTGGATCATCACATCTCTGTGGGGTCTACTGGATCCATGGATCACTCACATGTACACCTGTGGATGAACCTACACGCCGCATGGATGAACACGGGTACATGTTACAGTAGCCGCTGCATGATGTGTGCATCAGTGGTAGAAGTTGTGGCCCAACCCCCTTAAGCCAGAAGGAAGGAAGATTCTGCACTGTACCTGTTCCCTGCTTCAAAGCGTAGTGTCTGATACTTAAGTCACTTGGAATGTTTTGTACATGTACCTGCAAATAAGAAGAGGCAGACAGCGTTGCAGTGGTGGAAGAGAAGCAGTGTCGGATCTGTGGTAAATGATTAACCAGTAGGAACACTAAGTGGCTGCATTTTGACTTATGCCATTTTCTATTATTACATGGTGTTTCCTTATATAATGATTTGCAATAATATAACCACTGATGCAAATGATATAAAATTGTCAGCAATGACCAGTCATTGGTACCACACAACATAGTACAGTGTGCAGAGGTGTGCACACTGTACCTAAAATGCACCACTGAGTGCTCTGCATATATTAATCTAATTAAGATTATCCAAGATGAGGTACATACATGCACTAGCTATAGGCCTTAATGTCCGGTATCATCATTGTGATTTACTATTTTAGATCAAGTTTCCCTGATCAGTCTAAAGTGCCAATGTAAGTAAAGTCTGAACATGTGGTCATGTACACTTTACTTAAGCCTAATTAAGTTTAGAAATAATAATTCCACCCTCCTAACTGTTTATGTTTGTGTTTAATGTAAAGTTTATTCTTAGCTTATAGTGTAGTTGTATATGTTTAATAGTATATTTCATCATCGAATAACAATAATTTATAATAATGCGTACATGCATAATAATAATAAGAAGAAGAAAATACATACATACATAGAAAAACAAGAAGATGAATAGTATAAAATAACAGTAATACACATATGATTCACGTAATATGCAACATCAGGCAGGCCAGCCCCATCATCAATTCTCCATTTTGTTCGAGAACCCCTAGCATAAAGTTGTGGCCAGGGCTGCCACGATATATCGCAATATTTTTTTATGTATCGCGATATGCGATATATCGCAATTTTTTTATGGTCATATCGCGATAAAAATGTACATGGGATATACGGAGATAGACGGAAGAATAGACGGAGATAGACGAAAAGATACAAAAAGTCATTCAGCAGATGCAACTAGTGTTGGGCCACACACATACATTCGAATTCCGCTGCGGTGCTGCGTACATATATACTGTAAATTATCCGCCCCCATCGAAATAAAAATCAGCCGCCCAAGTAAGTGTAACCGCGAATGCTTATGATAAGTACCTCTTTTTCACCATATTATATAATTTCCTGAAATATTGTCACGGAAGAGTTCACCGTTATTAATTGAGATAATATCGTTAAACACCAGTCTTTGTTCGGGCTACTTGTATAGTGGCAAAATTACAACACGACCCTAAAATCATTTTGGAATCATTACATGTGATCGGAAAGCATATCATTAATGTTCAATCACGCAGTGACTTAAATTCTTTTTCTGCATGTGATATCTATTATGCCACAAAAAATGTATTTATCCAGCCGGTCGAGTAACCGGCGGTGTAAGTGACTTCATGCTTTTCTGGTGTATAACTCATGCCGTGGAGCAAGCCCTTTCTAAAGGTACAGTCGAGGCTAAGTTATAAGATAGCTAGATACTTCCTTATACCATTTTGGCAACACTCTATTCATGTATACCGGTATATGTACCAATGTACAGTGTCTCACCCCCCCCCCCCCTCCCCCCCGCCCCCTCCCCACCCCCGGGCCGGCCTCCTCCCTCCCGCGCGCCCTATGTGTTTGTTCTTGTGTAGCCACCACAACAACGCAGCCTCAAATTGCACAAAAATTGTGTGGTTAAATAATTGCTCAATGAATATACTTAAAATATCGCGATGCAATATCGCGATATTTTACTATGTATCGCGATATAGGCGATATCGGCTAAAGACCATATCGCGGCAGCACTGGACTTGTGGCCCTCAAAATAGCAAAGGAAAGCCTAGCTCGCATCCATCCTGCTATTTCTGGGTATGATTGTTGATGCTAGCAATATTTTCAGCAAGGAGTTAAATGAAGTGATCTGCTTCCCGGCCTAAAACTCCATCGACAGAGACCGGCGACTAAGGGTGTGAAGGAGGCACGGCGTACTTCTGCAGCATCACAGTATTTTCTCTTCTTCTCTTCTTCAGCAGATGATAGAACAGCAGCAACACCTCTGTGTGAATATGACGGAGCGTCAGTGTCAACGACACGTATATCGAACAACGCTACCGTTTGAGGCTGCCATACCCCTCTGATACTAAGATCAGCTATCAATGATGGTACACCACATGCATCGTTGTCTTCTTGTACTACAGGTTCCCGTATGACCTCCTTGTACACAATTGATGCTATAGGTCACCTATTGCCTAATAAAGTTAGTCATAAATTAAAACTACATATTACCATGTAACGATGTTGTCAGGTAATAATGTAATGCAAATGTTACCTTGAACTTTCATTCCATCTGGTAATTACATACAAGTAGAGTTAGGTCTGGTTTTCTTGTTGAAATTCTTCACAAACAAATCTTACATTAAGCCCTCAAATCACCATAAGGACTTAATAATTTCAAGTAATGTTAAAGCCATATATCAATCTGATCTTCCTTAGCGGTGTAACACAATGAGGAAGTTATGCAGTAAAGTGTGCACACCTGTTCACAGCTCGGACAGAAATAGACAATGTAGTAAGTCTACAATTCTGGACAAACAACATATTTAGTATTATTTACATGCAAGCTTCACTATACAGTATATCGCATACATTATAATTAGTATGTGTGCATGGTGAGGAGATGTAACTAAACACACACACAGACACATATGCACACACACATACACACACACACACACACACACACACACACGAGAACACTGCCGTGGGACCACATCACATATCATCATGGAATGTTGGCATCATTTGGCCAGTTCATATGTGCATACGATAGATTACTGGCCTGTCCTAGGACAGGTACTTCTAATCTTTACCTGAGTCGTGGGGACAGGTCTTTCATCAATTTCTTGAAGCTTCCCAGACTGGATATCATTGCTATCAAATTGCATGGCAACGAACCTTCAGTTGGCTGCATGTGTAAGCCCTTCAACATTCTGACCAACCATGTCTGAATGGTCCCCATGCGGGAAATTAAAAGAATCATTTGGACCAATGCACACATCTTAATTGACATGATTCCAAAATCAAGGAGTATAGAGGAGTTGCAATGACGTCACGCGCGTCTTAGTTACGTAACTTACGTCATATGTATATATGTTACTATTTATGTATACGACATGCTATAAATATGTACCACGTGAGCGTATGACACCGCCTTCTTTCCTCGAGCTCCAATGTTCGTTCCCGTCGTAAATTGTTTATCCCGTACCCGCGTGACATACACACACGCGTAACGTCCTCTATATCTGCTAAATATGTTTTCCTCTTCTCGGCAACGGGACAAGATAAAATCAACTGATTGTCTAACCTTTCAAATGTCTTGGTTGCTTTTTTCTTTCTCGTATTTGTGGGCGACCCATTTAGACTGAAAGTTATCTCGCGCTAGTATTCTTCAAAAGTATTTAATACTACGTCGTTTATACATTAATACACGTGTCTTTACAACCCAAATACAACCATGAATGATCCCTTGGCAGTGGGACTAGCGGGGGGGGGGGGGGGGGGGGGGGGGGGGTTCGACCTCCCTCCTTCTCCCTCCCCCCACACACACGCACACACAGCCTTTCTACGTTGCCCACATTTTTGTGCCGTTAATTGAAGGAATGATAAACTATTAGTAAAAAAAAAATAATCTACTTCCAATCTAATTACACCGGCCTATAATTACAGTGCATGCATATTACTGAAGTAAAGCCAAGGAGCAGCTCTGGATGGTTCTCAGATCGCTGTAACTATTTCCTCCACAGCAGCCAGGACAGCAGTCTGCAAAATGATCAACACCTTCAAATTCACGTGACACAAAGCCAGGAGCCTCCTGCCACTTTAGACACACCTCTGAGCTCAGATCGTTGACAAGCCCGTCACCGGGTCCTCTAGTTATTATAGGATCTTTACCGAACCCTTGAGGGTAATAAAAACTTTCCGCCGTGTCAAAGCCCGTCCCGTAAAAGCAATATGTGGGGACGTTTGGCGCAGGGTAGCTAGTCCGCGTTGATGCCAGATATTCCATTTGAGTACATGGTAAAACCCATTGGGTAGCCTATGTCTCTAAACAGGGCCTCATAGTCGTTAGCTGTGTAGTCTCTGACTGCAGTTGTAACGAGAACTTGGTCATTCCACACTGTTGCATTTGGAAGCATCAGAAACACTCCCGGGAGTGTGCGAGAGATATCCCTGATTATCAGGTTATATTCAGTGCAAGAAAACCTTGATGTTGTAGTCCTCGAAAATGTTTTATATTAAGTAGAGATCTATCGTGTTTCGATCCTCCCTTCACATCGGCCAATCTCAATCCAGATACCACAACCTGTAGTGCTTGGTTCCCGCGAGAGGTATGAAGGCGTGGATATACTTGTCCTTCCAGGCTTGGTCAACAACGTTGTTGAGGAAGTAGAGCGTTACTGGACCTCCCATGCTGTGGACCACCAAGGTGACCTTTGTATTATGGCTTTCTGCGTACATTTCTTCAATCAGTTGTTTCACGTTCAAGTAGTAGCCCATCTGTTCGTGCTGTATACTGTGTACAAATGTAATGACAATTGATTATAATTTAAAACTAACATTTTAATGTTCGTCACATATGAATACATATAAATTTTAAACTTGATTCGGTGGCATGCTTAACCATAAGACACATGAAATCAAAATGAAATTGAAAATTATAATAATTCTAGTTTTAGAAATACATGCATAACTTTTTGATATAACTTCATAACACTGTGCTGAAATAGATTTAGCTTTTTTCCATCCTGTGAGATGCATGTAGTGAACAAATTTATCATAATGTTTTCACGTACGAACGCGCCGGCAGCGTTAATTCCCGCGCATTTGCTATTTCCACCATGCTTTTGTTAATCCATAAATCATATATGCAAGAACAGACAAACAATACCGGTATATGGAAATCGATCCGAAATTGTAGTGGAACGTTTTGTGTATTTTGCGGGAACCCTGCAGGAACGAAGGTTCCCGAACGGGAACCATGTACATGTATATTACTATACATGTACATGTATAGCCACGGTATATATTAGGGTCAACTATCGATAAGGTTTTGAGCTTATCGGTAATTATCAGTAAGTAAACACCTATTATCGAATATATACTGAAATTGCTCTACGCCTATCGATAAAAAAACTTACCGATAAGCTTTCTTACTGAACGGTAATGATTACCACTAAGGTAATAGGCGTGTCCAAAGGGTATCTGTTGGCATCTTAGTATCATTTGGCATCCGTGGATCCAGTAGGTTGTGGCCTTCCTTATTAGTTCCTTGCATGCATTCCTTCATAGCCTGCAGATGGGTTCCTAAGTGTTGTGTGCGGACTATTAACGGTCCTTGGTCCTTTAATTTCGTACTTTGGTTGGCCTTCGATGGCCAATTCAATAATCTCCTTCGGAATAACCTGCATGATATTTTGCAAGGAAACTGCAATGGCAACTTGCATGATCATATTAGTCTCGTCCCCAGACCAATTTGACGTACGATTATCGCTGTAAACAGTAAATCTACGTCTATTTTTTCTTATTTCCCAGACCTATAGACGTAGATTATACTGTTTACAGCGATAATCGTTCGTCATATTGGTTTGGGTTTGTTAGTTGAAGCAGTGAAAGGAGTTGATGTCTTTGATCCAGTACAACATTTAGATACTCTTTGGGATGCTAGAAAACACCATGTTACCACCAAGGAACAGACTTACCAATCTGCACTTGACAGTATTTTAATGCAGTTCACATCAAAGCAAAAAAGAGCCATTAAAAGAGCTATCTCCGGCAAAACATCGGCATGGTTATCTGTCCTTCCAATCGCTACCTGTCACTTTGACCTGTCTCCAGCTCAATTTAGAGATGGGTTAGCGGTTCGCTATATGCGTGACCCGACAGACCTTCCTTCAAAGTGTGATGGTTGTGGAGCCTCATTAACATTGCAACATGCTCTTGACTGTAAGGTTGGTGGCCTAGTTATCCAGAGACATAATGAGATCAGAGATTGCGTTGGAGATATTGCAGCACAGGTGTGGACACATGCAGGTTGTCAGAGAGCCAATCGTTAGAGAGGCAGAAACACAAGTGGATGACTCAGGGTTGAGGCTGGATTTGGGGGTGCGTGGTGTTTGGCAACCTCAGGCAGAGGCGCTCTTTGACTTCAAGGTCATTGATACAGATGCCCCATCATACAGCAATCGCTCGCCAGAATCAGTTCTTGAATCGGGTGCTCAGGAAAAAAAAGAGAATTTACAGGCAAGCAGTTGAAGATCGGAGAGGTACTTTTACACCCTTTGTGACTTCAGTTGATGGACTTCTTCACCGGGAAGCAGAGCACTTCCTGAAGAGAATGGCCACATGTGTTGCAAGCAAATGGAAAAAGTCTTATGCACAAACATGTGGCTACATCAGAGCAAGGCTTTCTTTTGCCATCATCAGAGCAGCCAGCTTATGCCTAAGGGGTTCCAGAGTAAAGTGGAGAAGTGGCCTGGGCTTTGAGGATGGGGCCGCTCTTTACTCAATCATGCATTGAACCATTTATTGGTTAAAAATTCTCATAAGTTATGTGATATGTATAATGGCTGTATGTGTGTGTATTTGCTGTAAGTTTAGTACTATAATGCCTGAAAAAAAAAAAAAAAAAGACTATGATCATATGGTCCCTAGGTTTTTGTGATGACGAAGCCTTTTAGCCTATGGTGTTTCTTATCTAGTAGCTTTATTTTTATACATGTAAGTTAAAAACGTCAAGTCTCCCCACTCTCTGTAGTTGTTAATTGTACACCAGTACCAGCGGACCGTATATTGATTTATATCGGTTCCGTGTGTCCGCAAACGCACAGTTCGTTGCTCTGACGTCACAGTGCTATAGAAACAACTTCTAATCAAACATGTACTCATGTTGTACACGCGTACATGTAGTGCGAAAATTCCCTCTAGTAATTATTCATAACACTAATTCGGTTAATTTTGCCCACATTTGTCGTGAATAATTATTTGGAAGGCCAGTACAGTACCGGCTCGCTCCAGCGGTAATTATCACCTTCGCTCCAGCGGAAAAATAATTATATTCACCTGGTACAGAAGAAACTGTTGGTGTACTTAGCAAACCTACCTGTGGTTGACTTCTCCCCTCTCTAGATGAAATTCACTGTTGATACGTGGCTTTGCTATGTACACGGCGCTTTGTAATCCACCCCTTTTCAAACATTTCATTTCCTACTCCGTGTCCCGCCTACCTGAACTTCTTCCCTTCTTTTACATGTACTATGCTGGGTGTACGTAATACCTGCACTTAGCCAGAATAACAGCTTCAACCTTGCTTTGTTATGTTACCTTGATGGAGGGATGGACACAACCTGTTAGTTTTGTCAATGAGCACACAATTCTCTGTCATGTGAGGATGAAGGTACAAACATGTCGATGCATATGGTGGTGTTGTATGACAAATGTGTACGGTACCATACAAATTGTAGCTGCAGCATTACATGTCAAAAATGGGACACCTGATAATGCTTTCTATTTAGGACAGCTTTGCCAACCATTCATACGGAGAACACAGATCAATTGCGTTCAGGTCACTGGCTCATTGAGGCAGATGGACGTTGCGGACAAATGTCTGTGGAGTACGATCAAGTCAGGCAGGCTGCCACGGGGATCTAAGCTACATGTAATGCTGCTTCTTTGTATGTGTAGGAACCATACACACTTGTGCATGTAGTTAGTTATACGCGTACGTGTACACCAAATCTAAAACAGTAAATGGTACATACACATGCATTTAGCTTTGTGCAGAAAAATATATTGTACGCATGATAAACATCTGGCTGTAACCATGCCCTTACCCCCTTGTGGTGTGGAGAACCCCGCCAGTTTAAGCTTCACACATTGGTTATATAAACATGCTTGTGCCCGTAAAACGTGCCGGTTACCTCTTCAATGAAATTTGTATTACTTGAGCCAGTTAGTTTAGTTCAGACTTTTGACTTCACTGTGCGACATTGTACACCTGTAATACAGTTCAATATTTTTACAGTTTGCTTTGAAAAATCACCTTACCAAACCTCATTGAATTCAGAAAACAACCATCTACACTAACTTGCTCAGGTACTGTCTGTCAGGCTGTGTGACTACTAAAAAGATGGTGGTAAGTGAGCAAAGTGCAGAGCACACACACCTACATTTTAGAGGATGCTTGGCAGCACCATGTGATAAGGTATTCACATCAGAGAGAGAATGAAATTTACCACTGGCTCATTGTGTAACAGTTGTGCATGCATGGCAGGTGGATTGGGTAAAAACAGGCTAGCACATCTGAACCATGCTTACCTTCCATTTTAGATCCATCTTCTCGTACTGCATGTGCCCAAACCCATGACGACCTGACCCAGCAGGAAGATTTTCAGATGCATGGAACTCGTAATCATACAAATATGTAAACTGCACGTGGAATGCCGCCATGATAAATAGAACACCCATGAAACATAGACGTCAGAGTATAAGGCTGAAAGTGCGCATGAAATAGGGTAACTAAAGCAGTTGAAAGCTGGGCCCCGATCACAAAACGACACAGGCCAGACCTTAAATAACGCACATGTCCTCGATAGAACAGTCCATGTGTGTTGCATTAGCATAGCTACCCGGTATGTGTAACTGTAAAGATAACGACGGAAGTGCATACAGGTAATTATAATTAACACTCCTCTCTATAATTTGCGCCTACATTCTAGGCAAATCCTTCAATCTATAGGACCTTCACCTTCTCTGTAGGTTTTAATATGCATGCAGGTACCTTAGCTTCAAACGTAGTCTCGAACCGTCTGTGACCGTATTCGTCCGGTCGTTTCCCGTTATTTCAACTATCAGGCGATGGCACAGTGCTCGAAAACACCAAGACGGTTTCTCAGTGGGAATGATAAACAGAAAGTGTTGAGTGAACTAAAAGCAGGTAAACCTCCTTTGGATGTTGCAGCTGAATTTGGGATCAGCAAAACCCAAGTGTATAGCATTCGCAAAAAAAAGTGCGCATCAATTGGCAAAATGCTGGTACCGTTATGCGCCAAGGTTGCATCTAGCAGAGCAAAACATCCCGCAATAGACAGGGCAGTATACGAATGGTTTCGTTCCATTCGGACCCTTACTGGTGCTAGAAAACCGTTGCCTGTTTCACGATCTATGATTAAAGCCCGAGCATTATTTGAAGCGAAGCGTCAAGGTGTTATTGACTTTCGTGCGTCAGATGGTTGGTTTTACAATTGGAGGTGGCGATGTAATGTTTCAAAGTGCACTCGACTCCATGGGGAAGCGGCAGACGTAGACTTAGATGCAGCTGAACGAGAGATGCATGTACTTAGGAACGCACTCGCCAGCTATCCTGCTTCTAATGTGTTCAACATGGACGAGGCTGGCCTGTTTTACAGAGCCATCCCTAATCGTAGTTACCTAGCTGCAGATGAAGGTGATAGCCGTCAAGTTGGTCGTGGCCGCAAAGCAATGAAGGCCAAAGAGCGTGTAACTATTATTCTATGTGTGAACGCCACAGGTAGTTGTAAAATGACCCCTGTAGTGATTGGTTCTGCCAAGAATCCACGTTGTTTTAAACGGAATCCTCCTAGTCTTCCATATTACCATCAGCTAAATGCATGGAATGACACTATCAACTATAACAAGTGGTGGGATAATGTTTTTTTGCCTGCTGTACGCAACACTACACAAGGTCCTGTGGCACTCGTAGTGGATGGGTTTTCAGGCCACGATGACAGTTGTAAAGATCCCCTGGGACAGGTCAAGGTTTTCAAATTCCCACCCAATGTTACATCTATTTATCAACCTCTTGACCAGGGTGTTATTGCTGCTCTGAAGGTCGGTTATAAGAGCAGGCTTTTGGGGAGGTTGCTTGAAACTGCAGATAGATATGATGAATTGCAAGTCCTGGCTAAGCACCTTCCTGCTGGTCATGCTGGGCTTCAGTATGGGTGCCAGCCTCATGTGGGAGATGCTATCATGTTATTGAAGGAAGCCTGGGACAGCATCTCTCCTTCAACAATAGCTGCATGCTGGGTGCACTCAAAGTGTCTTTCAGTCACTGACACTGCTCAGATAGCAAGTGAATGTCGTACCTACAACAGTAAACTAGTACCCATGACAATTGAGGCAATGTGCGACAAGCTTTCCAGTTTAACACTTCGTAGCCCATCAGTAGTGAACATGTTGGCTACCATGGATCTTGCTGTTCTTGCTAATGCGGTGCAAAAGGTGCATGATAAAGCCACAGCAATCCTTTCTGAGTGGTTGCACTTAGAAGAGATGGGCTTCATAGATGTCAATGATGAGGGTGAGGATTCTGATGAGTGCCAGGATGCAGTTGATAGGGTTAAGCTGCTCAACGATGCATTACTATTGCTGCAGCAGCTTCATTCAGTGGGAGCAAAACTGGACGATCGTTTCATGTTGGATGCATCTCGAGATTTGTGCTTGCACATACGTTCCAAGGAAATCCCTTCTGCTAATTAACTCCTGTGTATATATAGTACATTGCTCCGTTCTGTATTACTCTTGTGTTATGCCATGTGTAATTCATAGTAGGCTGCAATTTTGCATTACATGTAATCGACTTGCACTCATAATCAATAATTTTCATTGCCCTTGAAGGTATGTTAAAATGCCTATGGACACGATGTCAGATCATTATCTAGACTTATTTGGCCACATGCAGTACCAGTAAGGGCAGACTGTCAGCATACAAAATAGTGTTGGAGCTATATGTACTTGTTGTTATTTTTACAGTTGCACGGTCTGCTTATTGCTATTAATAGTAGCTAATACAATGCACATGGCTGCTCTATCAAGTATACAAATGCTTTATTTAAGGTTAGGCCTGTAGCACTGCTTTAGTTACCCTATTTCATGCGCACTTTCAGCCTTATACTCTGACGTCTATGTTTCATGGGTGTTCTATTTATCATGGCGGCATTCCACGTGCAGTTTACATATTTGTATGATTACGAGTTCCATGCATCTGAAAATCTTCCTGCTGGGTCAGGTCGTCATGGGTTTGGGCACATGCAGTACGAGAAGATGGATCTAAAATGGAAGGTAAGCATGGTTCAGATGTGCTAGCCTGTTTTTACCCAATCCACCTGCCATGCATGCACAACTGTTACACAATGAGCCAGTGGTAAATTTCATTCTCTCTCTGATGTGAATACCTTATCACATGGTGCTGCCAAGCATCCTCTAAAATGTAGGTGTGTGTGCTCTGCACTTTGCTCACTTACCACCATCTTTTTAGTAGTCACACAGCCTGACAGACAGTACCTGAGCAAGTTAGTGTAGATGGTTGTTTTCTGAATTCAATGAGGTTTGGTAAGGTGATTTTTCAAAGCAAACTGTAAAAATATTGAACTGTATTACAGGTGTACAATGTCGCACAGTGAAGTCAAAAGTCTGAACTAAACTAACTGGCTCAAGTAATACAAATTTCATTGAAGAGGTAACCGGCACGTTTTACGGGCACAAGCATGTTTATATAACCAATGTGTGAAGCTTAAACTGGCGGGGTTCTCCACACCACAAGGGGGTAAGAGCATGGTTACAGCCAGATGTTTATCATGCGTACAATATATTTTTCTGCACAAGGCTAAATGCATGTGTATGTACCATTTACTGTTTTAGATTTGGTGTACACGTACGCGTATAACTAACTACATGCACAAGTGTGTATGGTTCCTACACATACAAAGAAGCAGCATTACATGTAGCTTAGATCCCCGTGGCAGCCTGCCTGACTTGATCGTACTCCACAGACATTTGTCCGCAACGTCCATCTGCCTCAATGAGCCAGTGACCTGAACGCAATTGATCTGTGTTCTCCGTATGAATGGTTGGCAAAGCTGTCCTAAATAGAAAGCATTATCAGGTGTCCCATTTTTGACATGTAATGCTGCAGCTACAATTTGTATGGTACCGTACACATTTGTCATACAACACCACCATATGCATCGACATGTTTGTACCTTCATCCTCACATGACAGAGAATTGTGTGCTCATTGACAAAACTAACAGGTTGTGTCCATCCCTCCATCAAGGTAACATAACAAAGCAAGGTTGAAGCTGTTATTCTGGCTAAGTGCAGGTATTACGTACACCCAGCATAGTACATGTAAAAGAAGGGAAGAAGTTCAGGTAGGCGGGGCACGGAGTAGGAAATGAAATGTTTGAAAAGGGGTGGATTACAAAGCGCCGTGTACATAGCAAAGCCACGTATCAACAGTGAATTTCATCTAGAGAGGGGAGAAGTCAACCACAGGTAGGTTTGCTAAGTACACCAACAGTTTCTTCTGTACCAGGTGAATATAATTATTTTTCCGCTGGAGCGAAGGTGATAATTACCGCTGGAGCGAGCCGGTACTGTACAAGATCTAGAGATATAAAAAATCAATAAGAAAGCTGAGTGTTACCGATAATATTCGGTTAGAAGTTATCTCTTACTGAAAGGTAATGATAAGAAAAGTGTCTTACCGGTTGCTTAACGGTATCGGATAACCGGTAAGCGGTAAGGACAAACCTTATCGATAGTTGACCCTAGTATATATTTTAATTACACAAGCAATCGTTAACCGCACAAGGTGGGCGCCGGGATTGAAAGTTGGCGATCAAGTCAAGGCCAAGGCAGTCAATGTGCTGGGCAATAGACGGGCTGGGGACGTATTTGGTCCATGGGCAGGAATATCTGAGCTCTGCCCGGACCACGGGAGTGTTATGTAATGTGTGGATGTCGGTCGTATGAAAGGTTAAATGGAACGAATGCGATGATATATCTCCACCTTTTCAGCACGGTCATTGGAACTAGACGACGATCTATGTGCTTCAGTAGAAGCAGTTGAGGAAAGCTCTGATTCGGAGAGTTCAAGAGATGAAGAAGCGGGTGATAGTATATGGATATTCCGAAGGGCGGCAAGGCGATCTGGAAGAAGCGGGGGTGAGCCAGCTAAGACCACATGGCACCAAGTGGGTAGTTGAAACGGAAGGAATTCAGATTGACTAATATGATGGTGCAAAACGTAACCTCGATTTTATTTGGACCTTTGATAACCCTGCGACTCCTTTGCTCAACATGTTGAGCAAAGGAGTCCATTTGTGCCATGTTCCCGATGGTTGAGGCCACTTTCTGGATCGAGAAGATTAATACTCGTTTGGCTGAAATGAAGCGAAAACCTCTATAAGTAAGTGTGAATACTCCCGATCAGCATTGGTTCTGAGAAAAACCGTCGTAACTATTGGATGGAAGAATTGGACGGCGAAAGTGGAAGAATGTTTCAGCCTCCAGCCTTTGGTACGCGATTTGGAATGGGGATTCGCAGGTTTGAGGACATGTCTGTCCTTTGTAGCGGAGGACTGCAATGATCCCTGGTCTCCCATACGACCGTTCATGTATGCATGCTTTGACAATAGACGACAGCAAGTCATCAACCCATCACACATGATTGTAGAAGATGAACTGATGTCTATAGTTGGATTAGCAGAAAGCAGGATAGAACAGCTGATGGTATCTCACATCTGACGAAAATTATCCGGAAGCCCAAAGGTGTTGGGACTGAAATAAAGCGTGTAGCAGACGGTTTAGTTGGGATTATGCTGCGTCTGGAAATATGTGAAGGAAACGAGGCCAAGTTAAAAATTTCATGCGGCAAAATGGAGTGCGTCAAATTTGAATTTCTCCATACATTCCTTCATTCAGTGGTGCAGCTGAGCGATTGATTTGCACTGAAGAACCTTCAAAGAGGCAATGCTGAAGATCAAAAATGAAAAGGATGTCAATCTATGAACAGTAGACACATATTCTGTTGAGCTATCATGCAACACTACATGCCACAACACATATTGCTTTTTTGTGTTGATGGGTCGAAGCTTATGCACACTGTTGGGTCTTTTTAGCCCAGACTTAGAATCAGGAGTTGCAGGAAAACAAATGTAACAAAACGGCAATCATGAAGATCAGTTTGAGGCAGTTTGTTGTGGGGCAAAGGGTACTGGTTCGTAATTTCAGGCAAGGACCCAAGTGGGTTCAGGCTACAAGAGTGAATGATGTGTGACCCAAGATCATATATGGTAGTACGGTGTAGATCTTATTCGACCGCAGTATGAATATATATGTATGTCACACGCTCGTCCAATATACATCACGCGACACGTCCAATATTGGTTCAATTACACAGCCAAAAAGTATCATAATCATATCATAATCATATCATAATGCATCAGCAGCAGTGATGAGACAAAACAATGATGATAAGCGATGATCTCATTGAGTAAACTCGATCTATGAGATCATCGCTTATCATTGTTTTGTCTCATCACTGCTGATGCATTATGATAATTTTTGGCTGTGTACATCACGCGACACGAAGTTCTCTAAAGGCGAGTGAGTTCAGGAACTATCAGCGATCACTTTTCAAGGCCAAAAACTTTCATACAAGGTTGGTTCCGTTTTTTTCTATCAATTTGGTGATCCTCGTGGCTCGTGGTACGAGGTTATAGTCTGCCGTCCCTGTATTGAAAACAATCTTGAATTGTAATCCCTCTGGCCTTCCGTGAAAAGGGGAAAAAGGAACACCAGCGACATAAATAAGCTCTCTATCATACCGTGGGTGTAATAGGACTGATTTGACTTCACCTCGTTTTTTGTTGTTTATAGCATAATCAAGACAATGTCATTTAATGGCTTCTACTGTGAGCCATTTTGTGTAAAGATAGAACACGAAACGGTAGCGCCAAGCAGAATCCACATGTAGTTGTGTCTTGAGATTAAAGCATATTAACACGGTGTAGGTTTGCTGAGATTCTGCGCCTCAATTGTGGAGTTTGAGCTGTCATGATTTACACAGCCCTTGTGATATGCCTCGAAGAAACACTTTGTAATTGTGGGCCGGCCAAACGTCTCTTGAAGTACTGGATGGGTCTGTGGTTACCCCTAGCATACCAAGCTTCTCTTTATAGCGTAATTTTCCAACCGTATCAAGCTGCTTAAACGAATCTGACAGTTCGACCGTATTCATTAACGGTGACGCCTTTCCAATATTATGTCGTCACACAATAACGGAAAAGTATTTCCTCGATTATACGGAAAATAAGGCACATTCATCATTGGGTGTTAGGAAAACTATCCGTGTACTTAGCGGTAGGCTGCATGTCTAAGCCGGTGTCGGAGGCATGGCTGTCCCCCTGGAAAAAGTGTCCCCCCGGACATTTATGCCTCCCCCCGGACACTGGTGCCTAGGAATGAATGTCCCCTCTAGGCATTATTGTCCCCCCATCACGGCTGTTTCGTCCGTGACATTAGGTTTTGTAATTAGATTGAATAAACCGAATTACGGTATGAACAAAATATGGCGTACAATAAACTCATTATAAAACTACATCCAAAGGAGGCAGTTTATGCAAAAACAGTTCTAGTAATGCAAAATCCTTTTGATCCAAGCTTTAAAGTAACTTCTTATTAACCCAGTGCTACATATGCGCAATGAAAAACACATCGTTTCACAATACATAAATAACTGCGCATCTCAGTGTGTGTTTCCGTATCTAAAATTCGACGATTTGGTTGCCTCGTTTCTCCGAATCCCGCCTTATAAACTCCGAGTTAAAAGGTAAGAAGTGAACTTTAAAGAGTGGTTAGTCATGCTATGAATACCACAGGCTCCCACGCGCCCTATATAGGCCGTACAACGAAACTAACCACATACTGTTAGTAATGAATACCGCGTGTAGCTGTAAATTGGAAGACCTATGCCGGGTCTGTGGTTGCAAGCTCAACAAAGGTTCAAAATCGGTGAGGAAGCAGGCGGCGATGTCTACTGTGCTAGAACGCCACACAAGTGCGTACGAGTGCTCAAGCTTCGCAGAGGACTTGCTGGCCGCTTTCCACTTCGACGTATCGAAAGACTGTCCCGAGATCCACCCACCAATGTTCTGCAGCAAGTGCGAATTGGTGGGAGAAGCGCCCATACAAGTGCCTACTGAAGCCGTATGATTGGTTCAGATGGGGAGCTGAGGAGTGCAAGGTACCATTGTGGATAGATCTAGCAGTTGTCATATAGCTGTCTTTTTACCACAATTTCAGGGTTGTATGCCTGTCTACAAGGATAGATGGCCTAAATCCAGGGCATATTCTGGGAACACTCCTGCAGAAATTGTGGAGCACATTATGGCTGTATCACCACCATCAATAATAAAGAACCCCATTCAGCCATCATTAGCAGCCACACAGACACTCTCCGTTATGAGTGAGCTGGAGTGCTCTATCTGTCTGGGCGTGCTCACACAACCCATGCATCTGCCATGTGACAGACTAGTATGTTCCACTTGTCTGGTAGAGTGGATCCACCTATCTGCAGCACGCTGTCCCTGCTGTCACTCCACTGCACCCCTGGAGTGCAAGGATGTCAACCCTGCTTCTATGCTGATCCAGCAACTACTGCATGATGTTATGGTGGTGTGTGGCACATGCAAAAGCAGTGTGAAAGCAATCAGCTACGACTCACATTGCTGCACTACAGTCCAACGCCAGGAAATGCAACTTGTTAGTAAAGTGCTGCACCAGATGCTCAATGCTAATAAGGAGAACTGCATACAGATTCCAACAGGAGGGACAGTAAGCATAGGTGTAAACATCATTTTAAATTTAACACACATCTGTCATACAGCCTTTGACGTTGGTTCGCATATCCACACCGCGAGCACCACTCTCTGAGCTCAGTGTTCGCACACGCAAGCGCCATGTTCATGAGCTTCAGATGACACGATCCATGCTGAGTGTTGGTGCTGAGGATGCTGACATCTTGTTTGAGGATGAACTGAGAGCTCTGAGTAAGGAAAAGAAAGAAAAGATACTCCATGATGCAGGGATCACTATTAATATCCCACCGAAGCAAGGGCTTGCCATCAAATCCATGCTTGGTATCCCTTGGTATCAGATAAGGGTTCTCAACAGGTTAAACACATCCAGCAGTAAAGGGATGTGAAAATGAATTACTATCAACATCTTTGCAGGTGGTTAAAGCAAGCTGGGGTATACCTAGGCAGTGAGAGAAAGCAGCGTGCCCTTAGTAACGAGCTGGTGGGTGATAACCTTGAGGTGGAACTAGCTCCGTTTTCCTTTAAGCTCAGCAATGGTGGGGAAGAGCTCCGTGGGGCAGCTTTTGCCTATACATCCAGTCTCACAAAGAAGGTTGTTCAGCTTCTGGAGCAGAATGAAATGTAAGACAAATCTAATACATGTATGTTCGCATATCTGTATAAGAGAGTTTTTGTGCAGAGAGGGCACACTCACATGGCATGATGGAACAATTCCAGATGATGAAATATGGCTCAAGCTAGGTGGTGACAAAGGTGGTGGCTATTTTAAGATGAATTTCCAAATAGTCAACACCCCAGCACCGAACTCCGTCCACAATACATGTGTATTCTCATGCTTTGAAGCCAGTGACACACTTTCCAATCTGCATGTGGCACTGGACAGATTCAGAGGTGAAGTGTCCAACATCTGTACAATGAAGTGGAAGTAAGAAAGAACACTTTTTGTGTCAGTCATTCACATTATTTTACACCCAAGGGACTACAACTTCAGAGTGTTCATCAGTGGTGACTACGAGTTCCTTACTCGGATGTATGGACATTCTGGTGCAAGTGGTAAGAACAAAAATTTCAAACATGGCTAATGCGACTTAGTTCTACGTTATGTATAGGGAAGCAGCCATGCATTTTGTGCCTGATCACCCTAGAGCAGTTGCAGATGTCACCAGCAGTTAGAGGGCCTTGTGTTCCTCGCACGTTGGATTCCATGCTGCTTGACCACCAGCGTTTCATGGAAGAAGGTAGAGGGGATCTGAAAAAGGCCAAGTTGTTCAACAACTGCATAGAGTATCCCTTTTTTAACATACCACTATCACAGGTATGTGGTTGACAATTGCATTGTAACCATAGGCACAGTATACTTGCATGTATTGTTAAATATGTATATATACATTCAATTTGCATACGCTACATTTAGGTCTGCATACCAGGCTTGCATGTGACGCAGGGAATTTTCCAAAAGCTTTTCACCCTCTTTGAAGAAGCCTGTCACCAGCTAGACCTAAAACTGGCAATGCATTGGAAGGAAAACTCCATCAGCAGTTCAGAGTATGAGGCCTATTCCAGCATGTTGACCAATCTGAGCACTGCTAAGAGTGAACTGGAATGCTTGGTGCAGGAAGAAGAAATGATTCAGCAGGTGGCAACATACTACTCTATTGTTGATGGCAGCAATGAATTGCTTGCAAAAGGTATTCTGGAGCTATCTAGTAACTGCCACACACAAGTCGAAGTCCTGGTGAGTGAAATACATAGTTCAGTATTCACATTCATAATAATTCATTCTTTAAAAAAATTAAGGAGAATAAGATCACTGCACTTGAAGAGACTATCAAGAAGGGCTTCAATGTTGATGATGGACCCTGCATGAAGAGCATCCAATTGTGCCTAAATAGACTGGGAGTTTGTCGCCAACACTACTATGGAGGTGTTTTTGTAGGAAACCATGTCCACACAATTTTGAAGGTACCAGTACATATACACACCAATTAATTACAATTAGATTTTATGAGTCACGCATTTCAGCCCTCAAATGTGGAAGCTCTGTGTTCTTGTGTATTAACAACTGCACAAGACACACCTGTCATGGCTGATGCACAAGATCTATACACTAAGTTCCGAACCATACTGCTGCAGTTCTCCAAATGTCATTCCTTATATGACTGCAGCACCACTACACCAGACATGATAAAGTGCTTAGGCAAGTGGTTACTATATTAGCTGTGTAATGCATATATATGGTATATGACTGAGCTTCTTTTTTGTATAGATGAGGCCATCAAGGTGTTCTTTGCAACTCTTGACAGCACATTTGGCGGCATAAAAAGAACTGTTAAAATGCATCTCCTTGAAGATCATATGGTAGACTGGATGTCAGCACATCAGGCAGGCTGTGGATTAATGGGAGAGCAGGGAGCTGAATCCATTCATGCGAAATTCAACTCTTTAGCACGAACTTACTCAGGGATAAAGGATCCTAAGCTAAAGCTGAAAAGCATGATGAAAGAGCACTACCTCAATGTCTCACCCCATATCTCGACTGCAGTGCCACCGCCAGTAAGAAGGCCAAGGAAATCGATGAATACATGAATATTAAATCTAAATGGCGGCATTACATTGACATATTCAGCTGTTAAAATACTAACTGACGAGGGCGCGTGGGAGCGTAACGATAGCAAAAACGATTGAAGCAACCTCTACACCTCGTATAACCGCATTTTAGTTTCAAAAGATAAGGCGGGATTCGGCACAAACACGTGCAACTCGTGGGTACCCACTCCGTAACATTATTCTTTGAACCGTTGGGCTATTATTAGAATACATAGACAGGCTATGAAATTGATACCTTTGTGTTTCAAATGTTTCGCTGCACATAAATGTGCCATCAAATGCTAGATATTATGAAAGGTATCCTTAAAAAACCCTGCTTTCTGGACTACATTTGTTGCTAGGGAGTTAATTAGTCTTGTTGCTAGGTAATTAACATTCATAGTGGGTGTGGGCCTAATGTCCACGTTTCAATGGAGTTGTAACAGCCGTGCCATGGCGGACATTTTTTCCTAGGCACAGCTGTCCCCCCCCCCCCCCCCCCCCCCTAGTTGGGCGTAGCCCGACCTTCGCGTATTGGGTATCTAGCCTATACCTGGATTTGTACCCATCTGATAGCGTATACATACAGCCCACATACGCTATTAGATGCATGGGTACAAATCCAGGTATACCCGATCTTCCGCCAATACGCGAAGGTACGGTCGGGCTACGCCCAACTAGCCCCCTTCCACGTTTTCTTGTTTACCATAAAAGTTCAACCAAACACTTAGCTTTCGAATCCTCGTAACAGCTCTGCCTCATGCGTGTATAAACTGATGTGCACACGCGTACGAGGAGGTTTCCTTTTAGAATAGCGAGTGTTGCTGGCCATGGACGACGAAATCGTTTTGAACGCAGTTCTTGTTAAAAGGAAGGTATCCAGGCCAGTTGGATGTTCCTTTTAGACGAAAGCGCATGGACATTATAAGGTTGACAATGGTGCTCTTTATTTACAAATTGTTCCAAGATATGAGTGGCGATCAACAGTGATCAAATCGAAAGAAGAGCAGGAAAGAATAATGATAGCTTGCATGCCACGCTTCACCAGAAGGTAAATTGAATTTCAAACCAATTTATTATTAACATTGTACGTTAATCGAACACGAGCGGGGCACGGCTGTTTCGAGATGGACATTAGGTTGTTAATTAGAAAACGTATGTATATTACGGTACAATTCTTATCCGGGTCCCATAGGAGCTCATTAAAATGTGGTCAATGTTCTAATCCCTATTTTGTGAAGATGCGTTTACCATAAAATACCAATATATTTTTTAACTGTTCTATATTCAGTTCGGCACTACAAAACGTCAATGCGCACTATTGAGGGATGTTTTTTTATTAGCCCACTAAAGTCGCGCATCTCACGGTTTCTTTGTTTTTGTTTTGGCATTCCTGAAGCACTCGAACGGCAAGCCGTTTTTCTCGAGAAAATGCCTGAGAAAAGGGTGTGAAATGCACCTTGTTGTAAAGATAGATCCTTGCCCGTTTTAAACATGCCTAGCTTATGTGCAGACTTATTATCTGAAGCGAGAACAAAACCCTTTACCCTGGACTAGCTAATCATGAATAAAGCAGTATCACGTGCGCTCATGCTGCAATAGAAGCGGATGGAAATTTCTTCATGTCAAGTGCAGTACAGTGAGTAGGGTATACCGGGCCTTTTATGCGGACAATATTAGTTGAAAAAAATGTCTCGAGGCAATCTAGAGACAATCTACAGCTGTGCTAGCCTACATTCTCTGTGGAACTACTGCTTCCCGCTAATTTCTACAAAACGAAGGCTTGAAAAGGAGGTTGGGAGGATAGAAAGTGTTAATGGGAGGAGGAAGGTGCTAGTCCTTTCATCCCCAGGGCACTATAATATACAGTTCAGCATAGTAAGCCCGCCCCTCTGGCGATAATGTTTTCCCCCTGCTGCCACACCCACCTCAGTTTTCACCCTCTTCATGTTGGGGAGTCAGGCATACCTGCTAATTCAAGATGTGTTTGGCGAGCTCTACAGGTTTATTTTGACCTTTTCCTGCAATGAGACACGGCTATAGCCTATCTACACAATACAAGTGAGTGGAGCAAGTCATGTGACTAGAGCTTGTGATGATGTATTGTTGAATGTGTATATCCCACAAGCCACATGTCCTTGTGTTTTGGCCTACATTCACACCCTCTTGCTCCCTCTCCCTCCGCCTACCTCGCTCTCCCTCCACCTTCCCTTCCTCACTCTCCCTTCCCTTCTTTCCTCCCTCCCTTCCTCCGTATCCCTTCCCTTCTTTCCTCCCTCCCTCTCCTTCCCTTCTTTCCTTCCTCCCTCTCCCTCCCTCTCCTCCTCCCTTCCTCTCTCTCCGCCTTCTTCCCTCCTCCCTCCCCCTCCCTCCCTTCCTCCCTCCCCCTCCCTCATTTCCTCCCCTCCCTCCCCCTCCCTCCCTCCCTCCCCCTCCCTCCCTTCCTCCCCTCCCTCCCTTCCTCCCTCCCCCTTCCTCCCTCCCCCTCCCTCCCTCCCTCCCTTCCTCCCTCCCCTCCCTTCCCTTCCTCATCCTCCCTTCCTTCCTCCCTCCCCCTCCCTCCCTCCCTCCCTCCCCCCTCTCTCCCTCCCCCTCCTTCCCCTCCCTCCCTTCCTCTCTCCCCCTCCCTCCCTCCCTCCTCCCTCCCTCCTCCTCCTCCCTCCCTCCCCCTCCCTCCTCCCTCCCCTCCTCCATCCCTTGTTCACTTATTTTCTTGCTCAATTTGATTATTTTATTTGCGTAAGTCTATGTGTTGTGTTTATTTTACTTGTACATGGTCTTTAAGCTGTAGAAGTTTCTACTGTATTCTGCATGCCTCATGGGGACTCCGTGTTACATGTGTGGGGCGTGTAGAGGCATGATTGTACATGTGTTAATTGTTTTCATGGTTATGATGCTGTCATCTAATATAATGTAGTGGTCTCAAAGGTCAAACTATGCGGCCACACTCCATGCAGCACACCGCTGACACAACTCAGCACACCTCATCACATTTTCCATCCAGCCAGGTGGTGAACCAACCTATATGAACATGGTCCCCTCTAGATACTAACAGCCAGACTATCATGTGAGCAGCTTCATTGTCATGGCTACAACTTGTAATGACTCTTCTCTTGTACAGATTGGCTCCACCCACTTGCACCTCTACCCCTGTCACTAAGCTACCATTTGTTCTTTGCCTCAGGAACAATTCATCCCATGCAGGCACTGTCTCTTGCCTCCTCTCTTCCACCGCTAATTAGAATGTTGAACCACACACAGTATGCAAAAAAAAAAATCAAGTCTAAAGTTGTATTTATGCATGCTACGTCAGATCTGGCTACGTACTTCAGTTTACTGCCACAGGGATACAATTAAACCAATGTTGTTGTCCAAGCTGTTTAATTGAGAGATCACAGTAATCCATCACCCGTTTTGAAGTGTGCATGATCGACCATCTACATACAACGATACATGTATTGCAATCGGACCGCCGCCATGCTTGTAGTATACATAAATTGGTCGTATTCAGCGCCTTGGTACGACTCACAGAAAATAAGTCTGCTAACAAAAACAACCAAATCGCATACAACCAGCACTTCTGTATACGTTTATACAAGTTTTTGTAACTCATGTCAGGCAAATTAACGAAAAAAAGCTTTTTGAAACCAACCACTCTAAATGGAGCGCTATTAGTCACGGGCCCGTATCATGGCGTATGTTAGCATTAAAAAGATAAAATTTATATCACTGTAGTCCTCCAAGGGTGTATAACACAGATATTCACCTGTACTGCGCTTACTTTGAACGGATTACAAAAGATAAGTCGAATTCCAATGCCATGCGATAATGAGGGTCTAGATACTTGTTACGCACGAAATTATGGGGACGAGACCTAATGTCCATTTTTTCAATGCAATGAAACACCCGTGGGGGGGGGGGGGGGACCCTTGCGATAGACCAAATACAAGCGGAGAGGGGAGGGTAGGCCAAATTAATACAAATGGGGGGAGGGGGAAGGTTAGTATCAATTAAGTTTAGTAAATATTATTCTATTGGGGGGGGGGGGGGGGGGGGGGGGGGGGTCAGGTAACACGGAAGCCTCTATGGATATGCTCCTGATCGTATAGATAGATTGTATAGATATATGCATGCGACCACCATGTATAGAAGCATGACTTTAACTTTGATATTGGGTGTTCACTTACTTCCAGCAAAGAAAAATCGTACAAAGTTCAAGAGTCAGTTGGCAAAGGTGTTTACAAGGTACACCTGTAAATGGCTCTTCACTGTATGCAGCAAATATCTGTCTGACACATGAAGCATGTTTTTTTGTGATATCATGGTACCAATCATTATTTTATGACCACACGCGGACAAGCTAAATCATATTTCAGTCTTGCATGCACATGAATTTTCATACGATTAACATTTGTAAACATTTACACAAGAATGCCTTTCTTTTGAAATGAGAGCCTTTAGTAATAACTAATTAGCTGCTCTGCACACAACGTATCTACCCTTGTACACTTGCACCAATCAGATCAAATCTTTCACATGCATGCGCATAGTCTCGTACCCAGACCCACGCCACAGCAGCGGATGGATTACATCACCGCTACTCTGGAGAATCTCTCGGCAAAATCGTGGCCAGTGGCGTTCAAATCTGAACGTTCCAATCGGATTGCGAGCATGCGCTATAAGTGATTTTAATTGAATTTTTCGCGTGACAGTGACACGTTGCTTGGGTGTATATCTGCTTCTGATCTGACAAGCTAGCAGTTATTGGAGCCTTTATAAATTACATGTTGTTTTGGTGTAAATCTTATTTGTTTCTTTGCCAACTGGAAGTGCGAGGTCCTTCTGCCTGGCAGTGCCTGCCTACACTGAGATACCGTAGGTCAGTAGTTAGTTAGTCCCTTACACGCTTTACTTAGTAATGAAGGACCGAATAGAAACGTACGCTAACAAGAAGAGGAACTACGACAGCATACGCATGAGACGCGAACAGCAATGCTATTGTACTATACATGCAGGGTTGCGGAAGGATGTTGTTTTTCAGCCCAGAAATGATGCTGACAGAACAACAGTGGCGCGACATGATTGTCTCACCAGTGTACAAGGACAGTCTGGTAGCTTTCAGCGCACTGTTGTGTCAAAAATAATTCAAATTACAGCCCACCTGAAACTTGTACCCATTATATAACTTTCGCCCCATTTTCTGTAATCTATATACATTCTCCCGCTCATCCCTGCTGTTTCAAGTAGATCCCTATAAGCTCGAACGAACACGAGCTGCTGCTTCTTGCTCAGCCGAATCTAGATCCTACTTCGATGCGATGCTTCTATCATAGATAACATCTCATGCGAAGCTCATGGGAATATGTGAACTACTGATGCGTTGTGCAATCTCGTTCTTTACCGACTGAAAGCCTGCCAGGCTGCCACACATGTAATACAGTGAATCGATTATCTTAATTGCATTAATCACCCGCTGCGCGTGACCTAATCTTAATTATTACATTCCACTGGCCACGATTTTGCCGAGAGATTCTCCATGCAGACCCTACTTCCACGTAGCGGTGATGTAATCCACCCGCTGCTGTGGCGTGGGTCTGGGTACGAGACTAGCATGCGCAAGGACTCGACAAGCGGGCACGCACCGACGCATGTACATGTAATAAGATCATGGATGCATGACGTTTGCTAATACATGCACGTATAAAACGACTAACGTATATGTATATCGATCCGATTTGGTTGTATTAATTATACTTATGCTTGTACATTCCAGGCCTGTATTTAAAGTGTAGGACATTCTATTCTAGGCACCAGTGTCCCCCCATGGGGGGACACTGGTGCCTAGGGTAGGACAATTATGCCTAGGCATAAATGTCCCCTGCGGACATATATGCCTAGGCATAATTGTCCGGGGGACAATGGTGCCTAGGAACGAGTGTCCGGGGGACAGCGCGGTGCCTAGGCATGAATGTCCGGGGACCGGGGGGACATTTTGCGGGGGGGGGGGGGGGGGGGGGGGGACAACCATGCCTACGACACCGGTTTAGACAACTTACCGCTAAGTACACGGATAGTTTTCCTAACACCCAATGAATGTGCCTTTTTTTTTTCCGTATAATCGAGGTAATACTTTTCCGTATAATCGAGGGAGCACTGTATACGTTACATCCAATTATTCCTTGAGAAGACATGTAGACCATATCCATGTATAAGGACAGTCCTTGTTGTTATGAACTGTGTCATACAAATTAATGATTCATTTCGGATCTTTAGAAGGCCGTTAAAAGAAACAACGTACTACATGGAGGAGGTACACATAGCTAACACGCGTGTAGATGATATACGTACGGGAAGTATTAATACAGGTCTGGGACCGAGACATCAAGGGGGAAAAAACTGTGCAACCGTACTGCCTGCGGCTTTGCTTTCCTGGCTTGCAACATACAAACCAAACAGCTGTTCATTTCCAACTGAATCGACTAACTTCAAGTGAAGATGATGTGATTAGATAGAATTTTGCGCTACTGACAGCCGGACTGCAAACCGAGTTTTTCCTGCACCTGTACATGAACTAACAGGTATGGCTGCCGCTATGGAATACTCTTTACAGTGCGTAACGTGATACTTGATCTTAAAATTTTTTCCAGCAATTTTACAATTCTCTTGATTTTTGTAGCCTAGTGGTATGAGATAATCAAAATATGAAAACGGAATAAGCTTTACTAGCCATCTGGCAATAGTAACATTGAAAAAGAAATGTGTCAAGTTATTTTCGGGCCCGCAATCTTTTATTTTCTATTATTGCTCCAAACACACAGTTTTTAGCCCATTTCTCCTCTGTTTCGCAATGGATTGCGCTGATCGTTGGTACATATATGCAGTGTTGCACCTTGCACCAAACTGCGCAGCCCGATTTCGAACCCGGGACACAGTTTGAGTTCTGCTTGCCTACGAAGGCCAATTTGAGGTGGAAAAGTGTTAGGTCAGGATTTTCTTTAGGCACGTTTTATCCTGCCTAAAAGTGAGCATGTAGGCAGTCAAATGGTACCTGCAGGTCTAGTTCTAGCATTATAAGTCGTCTTTACCCTTTAATAGACGCTTCAAGTCGGTAGGTTGAAAAACAGCGGACATATTGAAATGAATATCATTTGTTAATGATGTCATTGCTAAACATAACTGAAAGTGGGTGTGCAGATCATAGCAAAAACGGCTCTTTTCAGAACCAAGAAGAGCAAGCTTCTACCTCTGGGCTGACGCTTCGTAGGAGAAAGCAGTCGCCACCAATATTGGCGCCGCTGATGAAGAAAAAAGCCACGAGACAGAGACTGGCCGAGAGGTAACCCCACGGCCGGAGTTGTTACACGATTGCAGCAAGCGCAAGCCATCAAGTCTCGGCGACCAGCAGCTGTGATTGCCAGCAATGCATCGAAGGAGCTTGAGGCCTTAGCTGCTCATATGCCAGACATATCCCTGATGCTGATGCAAGAAAGCTAGCACTGCGCATGTACTACCTGGAGCTCTCCGAAGGAGTATTGCTAAAAGATGCATGCCCAAACGAATATCGGGAAGAGGTTTTTTATTACCCCAATGCGTTGCTGGCAATCACAGCTGCTGATCGGCTTTTTTGATTGGGGCTTTTTTCTTCATCAGCGGCTCCCATATTGGTGGCGACTGCTTTCTCCTACGAAGCGGTAGCCCACTGGTAGAAGCTTGCTCTTCTTGGTTATGAAAAGAATCGTTTTGGCTCTGATCAGCACAACAGCTACAGTCATGTTTAGCAATGACGTCATTAACAAATGATATTCATTTCAATATGTCCGCTGTTTTTCAACCTTCCGACTTGAAGCGTCTATTAGAGGGTAAAGACGACTTATGATGCTAGAACTAGACCTGATTCCGATACAGGTACCATTTGACTGCCTACATGCTCACTTTTAGGCAGGATAAAACGTGCCTAAAGAAAATCCTGACCTAACACTTTTCCACCTCAAATTGGCCTTCGTAGGCAAGCAGAACTCAAACTGTGTCCCGGGTTCGAAATCGGACTGCGCAGTTTGGTGCAAGGTGCAACGCTGCATATATGTACCAACGATCAGCGCAATCCATTGCGAAACAGAGGAGAAATGGGCTAAAAACTGTGTGTTTGGAGCAATAATAGAAAATAAAAGATTGCGGGCCCGAAAATAACTTGACACACTTCTTTTCCAATGTTATTTATTGCCAGATGGCTAGTAAAGCTTATTCCGTTTTCATATTTTGATTATCTCATACCACTAGGCTACAAAAATCAAGAAAATTGTAAAATTGCTGGAAAAAATTTTAAGATCAAGTATCACGTTACGCACTGTACATGCATTGTTAATTATAAGGTGATATGAAGAATTTTTAAATCCATAAATCCATCCATGTTCAAAATGGGGGTATTCAAATAATCTCTTTCCTGGCTTTTAATCGCTAACCGACGTGGCAAAATCAGTGGGCAAAATTAAAGCACCCCATTCATAGTGTTCGCGTAAAAGCACTGATCTATTTATGCATTTTAAGTTGCCTTTGGAATCGGAAGAGTGAGATGGTGTTATCTAATCAACTAATCCCACTAAAGAATTAATCCTGTGGCCAACAACACGTGATAAATCCCGCGTCGCGTAAGCCATAAGTTTGTTTTATTTGTGATTCGAAATCGTTATCGTATATCGTAGCCAATTTGGCGCCTGCTCTTTTGAGACCCGCAGCCCCCCCCCCCCCCCCCCCCCCCCCCCCCATACCTCAGCCAAGAGTTAGATTTTCATGCGGCAAACTGGAGCGCACCACTTTCAACTTGCTCCATGCAATCCCTCATCCAATGGTGCAGCTGAGCGATTTGTTTGAACATTCAAAGAGGCAAGCAAAATGAAAGGATGTCAATCCATGAACAGTTGATGCATTTTCTGTTGAACTGTCAGGCAACGCCACATGCCACAATACATGTTGCTCCTTGTAAATTGAATTGTTTATGAGCCGAAGCTTGCGCACACTGTTGGATCTTTTGAGATCAGATTTAGGATCAGTTGTAGCAAGGAAAACAGATGCAGCAAAGGTGCCATATGATGATCTTACCAGTTTGAGGCAGTTTGTTGTGAGGCAAAGGGTACTGGTTCGTAATTTCAGGCAAGGACCCAAGTGGGTTCAGGCGACAATAGTGAACTTAGAAGTGTGGCTCAATATCATACATGGAACGGTATAGGTTATGCATCCAATATTTCCTGGAGAAGGCATGTAGGCCATGTTTATATGCCGTTGTAAGGATAATCCTTAGTGGCATGAAACCAGGTCGTACCATCCTGCAGATGATAATCACCAATCTGCAGAAGATATGGATGTGGTACATTCTGTGGAATGGAGAAGGTGGGCTACATGAGGAATCTAACAATGTACTTCCTATACACAGCAAGATGTATGTCAGTTGAAGAACTGAGACAATGGATTGCAGAGACCACCAGACTGATATGGATGGAATTGAGTTCAATTAGTGGGTGGGGGAAGAATGGATGGAATTGACCAATTTTATCACAAAATAATGGACAAAAAAAAAATTCAAAGCTGGTGTATAAAATAAATGCAACATCTGTACAGTTAATGGCTTCAATACTACATTTAGCACATCTATTATATAGCAACATTCATTCCTAGTCTATTATATATAACTCACAAACTTGTTTGCAATCCATTCAGTTGTGAAAATGCATTGTCATATTTAGTATCTAGAAATGCTTCCAAAGTCCATTTGATTTGTGTTGTATTGGGATGTAATTTGAGTTCCATCTAAGAGTTTTCCTTCTTCAATTATTTCAGTTACTGAGTCATGATTTTTTAGGTAAGTGGATGACTTATCTTGGACTAATTTAATCTGCTTACACATGTTGGATGGAAATGCTTCATACAGAATCAAGGTGGGAGCTGTAACTGCTTTGGACTTATCTAAGCCAGCACTAATTAACATAGCCTTCTCAGTCTGACATGGGCCTGGATATGGAATGGATTCCATGAAGTACACATTTTGCTTGCTCACTTCAAACCACATAAGCAGTTCTTATTCATGCAGGACTAAGATATATCCACTCCGTGTACACACCCACACTGTGTCCAACACAGGTGCCATGGCTGTAATCACCATTTGACGATCAGGATTCTCCACATTTGGGCAAATGACCATACTGTATTGCACACAATGAACTTCAAAAAGCTTTCTCTTTTCCGAAACACTCCAAGCAGATAGACATGAGCTACAAGAAATATTGCAGCTCCAAATCATTTCCTTGTCAATTGACAGCTTCATCTGACCAACTAAACCTTTGTCAGCTTCCACATCTGTTATAAAACTCAGACTAGAGAATGTTTCACAAACAAGAATTTGTATGCTGTGAAAAAATGATATCCATATGCAATCTAGTGCTATTACTAAACTGTCCACAGTACAGCTTGCAATTTTCTTTGATGCTACAGGTTGTAAATTTGATGTAGTACATTCAGCAATGTCTGAATGGAATGCAAGTAGATACCCATCAGTTGTCCCACAGCAGACCCATTTGCCACAACAAGCTATACAGGTGATATTCCTTCCAACAGGGATTGTACGCAATGGTTTGTTACATGTGCTATTAATAATTTCAATAACTCCAGGTTGTGACTTACCTAAAGAGCCTATCCACACAAAGTCTCCACACTGCCCAATGCCCTGTACTATGTTTCTACTTGTGTAAAGCTGACCTGCTTGTTTCATTGTGATGAGGGAATATGGAATAACCTCAGTTTTTCCTTCACTGGTTACACAACATACCCAAATTTGAGAATTTTTTTTCATCTTCGATGACACAGGCTTGGTAAATAACTGAGTCCAATTTTGTGACACTCATGGTTGATTGAAAAGAGCACATTGAGACCTTCTTAATGATGTCATCTGTTGAAGGACGTTTTGGGGGGTTGTCATGCCAACACTCTTGCATAAGTCTGGTAAGATTAAAGAAGGAAGAAGGAGATGGATTGTCATGATACAGCTGTGGTCGCATTCCTCTTACTACAGCCGAATCAATCCTCACAGAATCCATGTCATGAAATGGATAAATTCGATATAGCATTTCGTAGAGCAGCATTCCAAAAGAGAAGATGTCAGCCTTATGATAGTATATTGATTTCCTTCCTCTATGACCTAGTTTAAGTACCTCTGGTGCTATGAATCCTTTTGTTCTTTGCACACTACTTTCCAAACCTATGGCACTCTTATAAGTAGCAGTTCCAAAGTCACATAGTTTGTAGTGGCAAAGAGATTCTGGGTCCACTGACCAAAGAAGAACATTAGCTGATTTGAGGTCTCGATATATAACACCTTTGTTGTGCAAAGCCCCAAGTCCTGCAGCCACCTGAGCTGCAATGCGGTACACCACAATGCGACTAAGGGGCACTGGGGGTGATCTGTGAAGAAAGGAACCAAGACTTCCCAATGGGGCATGTTCTAATACCAGCTCCAGATCTGGATGCAGACATACTCCAACAAGGCATATTAAGCATGGATGACGAAACTTTTGGTGAAGTGTTGCTTCTCTTCTAAGTTCACTAAATGCATCACGGTCCATGGTTGAGAAGTGTTTAAATTTCTTGACAGCAACTGATTTCCCCTTATGCTAGCCATGGTATACTGTCCCAAATGCACCCTTTCCTAAGACTGATCCTTCAACCTTGATGGCGGAATGTTCTGTTCTAAAATCAGGACTGATGTCAAGAAGTAGAATGTCAGGGGCTATATCTGCCATCTCTGATGTATGCCCCATGCTACACTGAATACTATGTGTGTTCTGCATAATGAGTTCAAAGCATTCTTTGTAAGTAAATATGTGAGGATGATGGACATTATCATTCAAGCACATAGGGCAGGGAAATATGTCTTTAAATTTTCCATGATAAATCTCACCAAAAAAGGCCTGACTGATATCAACCATTTCACAAAATACATTTTTCCCATCTGAATTTGCTGATGCTAATAAAAGAATACCATCTCCTTCACACACTTAAGATTTAGCCATCGATTCCACCAAGAAAGTGACTTGTGGGTCTTGATAGAACATTCCTGTTTTTCAGTATTCCATTCTAACCTGAGTTACATCCTCTAAATGCTGCAGGCTCTGATCTGAAACTTGTGCATCTTGGATCAAGCTATCGATAAGCTTAAAAGCATTAATTTTGTCTTGGTTAATGGTTTTAAAAAGACTTTGAAGTTTTGGAATTGTGTGTATTATTTGTGAAATGAAATGACTGAATAGATCTTGAACTATGAATGCATATGAAGTGTCAAAGGCAATACAACGAATGTAAACTTTATTATTATTATCAGTAAGCTGTTTAATATCAATACTATCAGATCTGTTATCAGGAAGCATGGACGGAATAAGGATTCTTTGTCTATCAAGAACAAGAGCTATTCCAAATCGATCAAGTAGAGTAAGATACTGATTTATGTATTGCATTGGAAACTTCTCACCAGCTACAAGTTCCTCTTTACTCCCCATTAGCAAAATACCTTCTTTTATACAAGAGCTTGCTCCATTGGTATGGAAAAGCTTGGTCATTATGGAACACAGCCAGCTTGGGTCAGTGAAGTAGAGGTCATGAAGATCATGACTTTGATCATCATAATGAAGAATTGTTCCTGTATTGACCAGGAATGTAGTCAACTTCTCAGTTCATCATCTGAATCAGGATGGGACATGTTCTTTACAAGTGCCTTGAACTCGCTTATGTGAATGACAGGTGCACACTTCAACTTTGTCTGCTTATGTGAAATGTTCTTACGAAACTGGTCATATTTACTTGGGACCAATTGACCCATCATTTGTTTTCCATCAAACATGTATTCTTCAGCACTCTCATAAATTCTGTCTCTGAATTCATTAAATATTTTCAAATTTGATTACACGAGCTTTCTTTATTTGAAGTTTACTAGAATATTTCTGCGCTACTTCATCAATTTTGTTGAGAAAACCATTGGTTTTGCTACTACCTTCATTTCGTATTTCATCAGAGTGTTTCCCAACAATGTAAACACAAGAGCCACTTCTTCTGTGAGAAATGTTATACAGCCAACCTTCTATTTCCAGTAAGGGGATTGCTGGATCATCTTTCAAGCTGAAAAGAAGAATGCAGATTGCTGCAGGTGTGAGAAAACATTTTTGTATAGAATATAATTCCTTTTGCCCTCCAAAATCCCAAATGCTGAATTGGAATTTCTTTTTCAAGACGTTTGGTCTATACTTCCACTGACTAATAGCTAAACCCTGTGATTCAGTACTATTAAAACGTCTGCCCTGAAGACATGCAACAAGTGTACTTTTTCCAGTTTTTGTTTTGCCAACAACAATTATTTTCATTCTATATGAGGGCTTTACATGGTGCAATGTATTGTATAGATATTCCATGCATTCAGCAGTACTGTTGTTCAATCCCACTAGTGGATTCTCCTCGGTTAAAGTTTTGTGAATTTTTACAGGTGGATCAACAAGCTTGGTTAGGCCAGCTAGTTTAAGTGTGTGCAGTTCAGTAAGCTGTCCCATCTCCAGGGGTAAGCATGTAATGTTGCTGTTGTAACTGAGGTCAAGTGATTGAAGGCTCAAAAAGGTACTGATGCATTCTGGAACGGCATCAAGCTTATTGTGTGCCAAATTCAGTGTTGAGATGCTTTTTGCTAGTGGGGTCCCTCGAATGGATGTTATTGCATTTTGGGAAATATTAAACATTTCCAGTGATTCTGACCACTCTAATAAATCAGGTAGACATTTCAACTTATTTTTAGAAAGGTCCAAAATTCGTAGTTGTGGTAACTGAAGTAAAAATGGCGGAATTTCGGTGAGGATGTTGTCTTGGAGGTACACAGTTGTTAACTGAAGAAATGGAACATGTGACAGATTGGAACAAAGTATAATATTATTCAACTGACCCCCCCCCCCCCCTCCAATTTTTTAGTAATAATAATAATAATTTGCTTAAGCTTTACCCACTGTATGTATTCAGTAAAAAAGAATGAAACACATGATTTAAATGGCTTTTAGCTAATTTTGATCAATGTACAATGAGTTTACTCTATTAAGCTATACTTGTAAAATTACATAAAAGCAAAAGATTAAGTTATGAAATTATGATGCTGGTTTGTCTTAATTATGCTTGGAATGCAAAGCGTGCACCATCTACAAAGTATACAACTATCTAGAAATGCATGCAAGGTTAACATACCATCTGACAGCATTGCAAAGATGGAACTTCTTTGAGATCGTTTCTGTTTAAATACAACTTCTTCACATTGGAAGTCTTTGCAAATATGCTGCCATTAAGGGCTGTAAGGCGAAGCCCACTCCAATCAATATGGCTTTGTTTAGAAATTGTTCCTAGGAGCAATTCCTCTTTCACAGATTTGTCAATGTTTGTACAGTGCTCTGCAATCTCAATTGGCATTCGAACAGATGTTTGAGGCCATGTGGTTTTAAGTTCAGCATACAATAATTTGATCTCGTAGCTGTCACTTTTCATCACTGCCCTTAAAAGGCGCAGCTCATTATAGACCAATCCATCGTCATTTTCAGTTTTTGCAACTTGTAAGGCTTCGTCAATATTTATGTTCAGCCACAGTTCTTTAACATTTGTTGTATGTTTGTTTCTTACAGCAGCAATCAGAACACGACTTAGAGACATCGATTCCAACTGACCATTATCAGCAGCAGTTTGAATAAGTTTATCTATTAAATCATTGTGTTTGACCATTTGGACTATTTCTGTTGGATTAAAATATAATTAAAAAACATACCTATATAGACAACGCATACAAACTTCATGCAACACATGCACAAAAGGCCAGTTTTAATGTTTGCCGTTTGCCCTTGCATTAGATTGATCAGATTCATGAACACATGTGTTGCATTTCCTAGCTATAGGGTCTGACTACATTTAGATAAGAGTACGCAATACAGCATTTTAAAAATCAAACCACTCTAATTACGTTAATTTGGGGTGCGTACAATATTGATATTTGATACAATCAATTTACGTTCGCTTTTTTAATCATTAGGGTGTCACACGAGTTATTATAAAAACTGGATATGTTAAACCACAAATAAGCGTATTTTGCCGCGTGCAAGTGTTACAAGATGTGGAGTATAACGTTACCAAATATATTCATTCAGTCCCGTTTTGCTTAGAAACACTGAGTATTTAAGAATGATTGCGTTAATTTAAATACAAACTCCAATTGCACTAAGTAACCATTAATACTGATTGGGGGCGAAGCCCGACCTTTCTCCGCATAAGGATTTGATACTATGCAATCACTCAGTGAATCTTGTATGTAATAGGTGTTAATCTGATTGGCCCTTGTATGGACAGAACCTGCATACGCTAATAAGGTGATAATAGCACGCACGAGTAATCATATCAGTTGTACCGCCTATACGGTTGGCCCAACTACTACATTGTAATTCCCCTGGAAACATATATGTAGTCAGACCCTATAGCTAGATTGTTGACATAGATTGAGCGATCTGTACAAATGTGAGGTTTGCGTTGAAGTTTTGTTTCCCGGAGTCAAGATAGTGCTTCAGTTCTGTAGACATGTACATGTAGGCTAACGCCAAAACAATGGACCTGCTTGGGGGTTAGGGGGTTGTTCTGTGCATGGTCATTTGTAATAGTGTGTATTTGTCAGTAACGACTTTTAATAATAAAAATCATTATTAAAAAATAAAAATAAATAAAAAGTAAAATAAAATAAAATAAAACTTGTTTGTGATAAGATCGTATGTAATTATTATATGCGACTATACAAACAAAATGCGGTTCACCTTCGTTAATGAGGCAGCATTGAATTCCTGGCTGATCCGAAACATCTCTAGCCGTTTTCCCTTCCGCGTCCCTAACCAGCGGATCCGCCATGTTTTTGATGAGAATTTTAACGCACTCTTCATGGCGCCCTTTGGCGGCAAGATGAAGCGCGGTCTGGCCATCGTTCGATTTCAAATTGCATTTCCCTCCTTTGGATAAAAGATATTCCAAAACTGAGACGTTTCCATTTTCAGCTGCCAAGAGTATCGGGGTGCAGCCTCTGTCGGACGTGTGAGAGCTAAGAATGGCGTCAATGGTAACCCCAGAGTTCTCCAACCGCGCGAGACATTCCTTTACTTCTTCGAGAGCGCCAGTGCAACACACAACACTAAGCCTGTGATCCATCGCTCAAGCATAGATTATTTAGAAAATAATCTATGGCTCAAGGGACATTCCTCAGCACCACATTCCACACAAATAATCGCCTAAAGCAAATCATACGGCGCGCGCTCGTCAAACCGAACCACAAGTGCATGGCGTAACTCCCTATAAATTCGATGCGATGTAATCTTAAAACAAACCATACTATAAGCGATGTTCTAGTAATCCTGCATCACAAGAGGTCTATGTCACATGCACATCTGTGCATATGTCATCGTCTTGACCCAACTCCCTGTGAGGACCGTGGCTATAGGCTATGTCACACCTGTGAAAGTGACAAAGTTCAACCTTGTGACCAAATCCTGCACCACAGTAACATCTCCTGAGGTCTGTGTCACACATCTGTGCATGTGTCATGGTTGTGACCCACCCCCTCTGAGGACTGTGGCTATGTCACACCTGTGAGAGTGACAGGGTGACCAAACTAAGCAATGTTCTGGGTATCCTGCACCACAGTATCATCTCCTGAGGTCTGTGTCACACACCTGTGCATGTGTCATGGTTGTGACCCACACCCTCTGAGGACCATGGCTATGTCACACCTGTGAGAGTGACAAAGTGCAACCTTGTGACCAAACTAAGCAATGTTCTGGGAATCCTGCACCACAGTAGCATTACCTGAGGTCTGTGTCACACATTTGTGCATGTGTCATGGTCTTGACCCACCCCCTCTGAGGACCGTGGCTAGGTCCCACCTGTGAGAGTGACAAGTGTAACCTTGTGACCAAACTAAGCAATGTTCTAGGAATCCTGCATCACAATCGCATCTACTGAGGTCTGTTTCACACATCTGTGCATGTGTCATGGCCTTGACCCACCCCCTCTGAGGACCGTGGCTATAGGTCCCACCTGTGAGAGTGACAAGTGCTACCTTGTGATCAAACTAAGCAATGTTCTGGAAATCCTGCACCACAGTAGCATTACCTGAGGTCCGTGTCACACATCTGTGCATGTGCCATGGTTGTGACCCACCCCCTCTGACGACCGTGGCTATGTCACACCTGTGAGAGTGACAAAGTGCAACCTTGTGATCAAACTAAGCAATGTTCTGGGAATCCTGCACCACAGTAGCATTACCTGAGGTCTGTTTCACACATCTGTGCATGTGTCATGGTCTTGACCCACCCCCTCTGAGGACCATGGCTAGGTCCCACCTGTGAGAGTGACAAGTGTAATCTTGTGATCAAACTAAGCAATTTTCTGGGAATCCTCACCACAGTAGCATTACCTGAGGTCCGTGTCACACATCTGTGCATGTGCCATGGTTGTGACCCACCCCCTCTGAGGACCGTGGCTATATCACACCTGTGAGAGTGACAAAGTGCAACCTTGTGACCAAACTAAGCGATGTTCTGAGAATCCTGCACCACAATAGCATCTACTGAGGTCTGTTTCACACATCTGTGCATGTGTCATGGTCGTGACCCACCCCCTCTGAGGACCATGGCTATGTCGCACCTGTGAGAGTAACAAAGTGCAACCTTGTTACCAAACTAAGCGATGTTCTGGGAATCCTGCACCACAATGGCATCTCCTGAGGCCTGCATCACACATATGTGCATTTTTTTCAGGATGTGTAAGTTGGGGTCTTTATACACACATTTCCAGTCACGTTAACAAGGTGCTTCAAAACACAACATTTAGGTGTTGGATGAACCCTGCTTTGCAGGCTTATGCTGCAACACCTTTGCATTTGATGCTGAAGGGTAAGCCACACATAAAAACAGATCCTGTGCCCACTTACATATAATAATTATACAGCAGCAATGGATGCACAGAGTTCTTCTTCTGTTCAGAACGCATTTGTCAGTCTTATGGATGAACTTGAATCACGTTGTGTTCATCCATATGCATGCAATATAATAATAATAATAATAATAATAATAATAATAATAATAATACTTTATTTGGTAAATATGCCACAAGCCTAGCTGTAAGAAATTGATATTTTATAATGAATGAACAATCAGTAGTCTAATGTAGCATGTGCTTCAAAAAGAGAAAGCATACTCTTTTAACTGTGGATTGCAAAATGACAGTGTCGATGGAATAATAGCAGTGCTTGATGTATACTGTTAACTGATAACAGTACATCAAGCACTGCTATTATTCCATGATCAGAAGTTATTCATAATAATACATCCTTGTCAAGAAATGCTTTAGGATTAGCTTATGGCATGTAGCAAACAACTTTATGAAAGAACTCACAACAACTGAAGATAAAATGGCTACATGCTGTTCACAGGTGAAAAAAAACCCTGCATTTTATGTATTGTACATAATGCATCATTTAAAAGCAGATGGTGCATGATTATTCAAGTTAGACTGTGATCTCATTCAGTGCTGACGGTCAACCAGTAGATTTTAAAATACTAAACACCTGGCTTGATGCTTTACTGTTGTACTCAAAAGTTCAGCATGCAAATATAAATGCAAGCTAATATGGAGATATCACGTAATGAGGCCTGCATGTCACCAGCCATTGATTTGTATTGCAGTATAGTTCAATTCACAGAAATTTAAAAAAAAGACAATTAGAGTTCCAACATTTTGTTATTTTTAAAAAGAATTTTGCAGTAATTATAACATTTCCTTGGCTTACAATCTTGCACATTCAAGTTCTAAGTAAAGCCATCTCTTACAGTTATGTGCACTCCTGGTGAATAATAGTGTTTTTTCATATCAACACATACAAATGCACTAAATTTTACATTAAATGAGTAGCTATTGTGGTGCAGGATTACTAGAACATCGCTTAGTTTGGTCACCCTGTCAATTTCACAGGTGTGACATAGCCACGGTCCTTAGAGGGGATGGGTTACAACCATGACACATGCACAGATGTGTGACACAGACCTCAGGAGATGCTATTGTGGTGCAGGATTCCCAGAACATTGCTTAGTTTGGTCACAAGGTTGCACTTTGTCACTCTCACAAGTATGACATAGCCACGGTCCTTAGAGAGGGTGGGTTACAACCATTACACACGCACAGATGTGTGACACAGACCTCAAGAGATGCTATTGTGGTGCAGGATTCCCAGAACATCGCTTAGTTTTGTCACAAGGTTGCACTTTGTCACTCTCACAGGTATGACATAGACACGGTCCTCAGAGGGGGTGGGTCACAACCATGACACATGCACAGATGTGTGAAACAGACCTCAGTAGATGCTATTGTGCTGCAGAATTTTCAGAACATCGCTTAGTTTGGTCACAAGGTTACACTTGTCACTCTCACAGGTGGGACCTAGCCACGGTCCTCAGAAGGGGTGGGTCAAGACCATGACACATGCACAGATGTGTGAAACAGACCTCAGGTAATGCTACTGCGGTGCAGGATTCCCAGAATATCGCTTAGTTTGATCACAAGGTAGCACTTGTCACTCTCACAGGTGGGACCTAGCCACGGTCCTCAGAGGGGGGGGGGTCACAACCATGGCACATGCACAGATGTGTGACACAGACCTCAGATAATGCTACTGTGATGCAGGATTCCAAGAACATCGCTTAGTTTGCTCACAAGGTTACACTTGTCACTCTCACAGGTGGGACCTAGCCACGGTCCTCAGAGGGGGTGGGTCAAGACCATGACACATGCACAGATGTGTGAAACAGACCTCAGGTAATGCTATTGTGGTGCAGGATTCCCAGAACATCGCTTAGTTTAATCACAAGGTAGCACTTGTCACTCTCACAGGTGGGACCTAGCCACGGTCCTCAGAGGGGGTGGGTCACAACCATGGCACATGCACAGATGTGTGACACAGACCTCAGGAGATGCTACTGTAGTGCAGGATTCCCAGAACATCGCTTATTTTGATCACAAGGTTACACTTGTTACTCTCACAGGTGTGACCTAGCCACGGTCCTCAGAGGCGGTGGGTCATGACCATGACACATGCACAGATGTGTGAAACAGACCTCAGGTAATGCTACTCCCAGAACATTGCTTAGTTTGGTCACAAGGTTACATATGTCACTCTCACAGGTGGGACCTAGCTACGGTCCTTAGAGGGGGTGGGTCAAGGCCATGACACATGCACAGATGTGTGACACAGACCTCAGGAGATGCTATTGTGGTGCAGGATTTCCAGAACATCGGTTAGTTTGATCACAAGCTTGCATATTGTGACATAACATGCTAGTTGATGATAATTTTTTTTGCATCACTTGTACATTTGAGTGGACTTTTTAACAACATGGTTTGGGATATCCTAAATCTAATTACAGAATATTGTTTATGCATCATCTGGCATTAAAAGTACAAAACACAACTGCTCACGTGACTTCCTAATTGCATAGCGTTTCATTTTCAGTAACTACCCTAAATAAGTAGTTTTTAAGAGATTTCACCACCGTTACTTGCTGTATTGCGCTGAAATTCGGTGTGTAAGTGTAGCATGGTCTCTTATCGAAAACTGCCGTGTCCTATTTTGAATGCGGGAAACAGTTGCGGTATTGGCATCCCTTAAGGACAGATTTTAGAGGGAATTGTGCTTAGTATGGAGTTTCGTTGCGTGCGCGATCTGAGGTCCCAGGATCAGCTAGTACATAGTAAAATGATGGTTGAATCTAAGGCAGTTGCATTCGTGACTTTACGGATGGTTTGGCAGCAAATAGAAAGCCTCTAAGTCGGATAATGAAAAAAAAAAGTCGGCCATATACAATGAATAACATTATAGAGTTGACGTCATTGGCTGAAAAGTGGGAGTGGTAGCGTTCTTTTCAGAACCAAACCCTGCTGGAGACCACAAGCGGGCGATAAATCAGATGTAGGAAAGCATCATCACCTATTTGGGCATCTCTGAAGAGGAAAAGAACCGTTGTCGACTTGATCACCACTCCCACAAAATACAATGACGTCAACTTTATAATGTTATTCATTGTATATGGCCGACTTTTTTTTCATCCTCCGACTTAGAGGCTTTCTATTCGCTGGTAAAGTGTCGAATGCAACTGTCTTGGATTCAACCATCATTTTACTATCTACTAGCTGTTCCTGGGACCTCAGATCGCGCACGCAACGAAACTCCATACTTCCTCTCTCTTCCCTCACCCTGACTCTTCCTTTCCAACACTTTCCTTCACTCATATCTCTCCGCTGTACAGGATCATATCCAAATGGTCATTGTGTGCATACCAGTGGCCTTATAGGAGGTATCCCCAGCTTATAGAGCATGAAATAATTTGTATCTTAGGGAGACCATTGTATGAGAACATGAGAGGGTGATGTATTCACTACTGTTCAGGGTGTTAAAAATTTATCATGGATTGACCCAGTCAGGACATGTAGGGACCTCACCTTGTGTTCAGTATAGATCCTGTGAGCTTTGAGGATTTGGATGATGCCCTCTCAGTTAGGTGGGTGTGCCTTGTTTCATGCCATATAAGGGATTGAAGGTCAAGTTGGCCTGGGGTGTGTTATAATAGGGATTGAAGGTCTTGTTCTGTTTATCCTGTTACAGGCACCCTACAGAATGGTATCACAGAGCTTGGAGTCCACATATCTGATGTATCCTCCGTGAGGCCTGGTACGATGACTGATATGGAGGCCCATCACAGGTGGGTGGGGAGGGGTTAGTTGACAGTAGGAAAGGGGAAGATTAGGTGGGTTGGAGATGAGAGTGCCTGTGTGTGATTAAACCTATCTGATATGTGATACGCATAATGCATGCATTCCTGTTTCTGTCTATTACTTAAGGTGATCAGCGGCTATTCCCTGTCGCCAGCACGTTTATGTTCCAAAAGGAAGCCTCTTGAGAACTATATGCCTGCAGTCATCAGTGCATAATGGAAGCACTAAGAAAAAGAAAGTTTTTTTGTATCTTCGTTGTATTTTTGCTGTTTGTATTAAAACTCTAAGTACATTTACATGGTCTTACAACACAAGCCGTGCACGCTAGTCATGTGATGGATTGTCTGTTTGGGATGGAAATGCAAAGTCATCGGAACGACCAAAATCCATGTGGCACATCAAAATTAGGCACTCTAACGGTAACCTAATGATCCAAACAAAAGTTGTAGGTCATCTTCAAGCCACCCTCATCTTTCAAACTGAGGGAAGGCATAATATAAGAGCTTGTCCAGGGGGGAGAGCAACAAAATCAGTATAGGCGGGGTTGAGATCTAATATAAGCCTGTCCAGGGGTTCTATTATAAATTGTTAAGGGTGCGTTTGCAATTATTGCCATCTGTAGGGGTGTACGGTTAAATAATAGAATAGTCCAATGCTACTCAGTTTTGAGAACACATCAACAGTGCAAACCTTAGTAGCCAGCCATCGTTCCACCCAGGACTGAAACTATCTATGGCTGTACGTGGTCCCAACGTGTAAACCGCGAATGTGTGTTCTGCATAATGAGTTCAAAGCATTCTTTGTAAGTAAAAATGTGAGGATGATGGGCATTATCTTTTAAGCAGATAGGGCAGGGAATTACATGTATGCCTTGAAATTTTCCATGATAAATCTCATCAAAAAAGGATTAACTCATATCAACCATTTCACAAAATACACTTCCCAAATGCATCTGTGTGTTTGGTCATTTAGCTCATATTGATGCACTACACACACACACACACACACACACACACACACACACACACACACGCACACACACACACACACACACACTCAGAGTTGTAAATAGTGCTTCATTACACATTGAAAAGGTGACCTTATTTACAAACAAAGATATCATGGAGAATTGCAACGTTATTGGGACTTAACAGTGAAATATGGTTGTCGGTTGTGGGTGTGAGAGGAGTAATTCCAAGGATTTTTTTTGCAATAGAGTGTTCTCATGGAAATGCATCAAGGCCACCCAGGCATAGTAAGGAAATTGAGGGAAGAATGAAATCTCATCAGCAGTGCCAGACCGTTAAAAGTGATCCACCTCAAGCACCTCTTCATCCCTGGGCTTGGCCTTCCAGACCTTGAGTGGATTCACATTGATTTTGCCTGGCCAAATGTAATCCATTACATCCCAGGCCACGTAATTTGCATCATACAGCACACCTCAGCAGTTGGTATCAGATAATGGTCCACAGTTTGTCTAAGCCAAGTTAAAAATTTCATGTGGCAAAATGGAGTGCGTCAAATTTGAATTTCTCCATACATTCTATCATTCAGTGGTGCAGCTGAACAATTGATTTGCAAGAACCTTCAAAGAGGCAATGCTGAAGATCAAAAATGAAAAGGATGTCAATCTTGAAACGGTAGACACATATTCTGTTGAGCTATCAGGCAACACTACATGCCACAACACATATTGCTCTTTTGTGTTGATGGGTCAGAGCTTATGCACACTGTTGGGACTTTTGAGCCCAGACTTAGAAACAGGAATTGCAGGAAAACAAATGTAACAAAACAGCAATCATGATGATCAGTTTGAGGCAGTTTGTTGTGGGGCAAAGGGTACTGGTTCGTAATTTCAGGCAAGGACCCAAGTGGGTTCAGGCGACAATAGTGAAGACGTGTGACCCAAGATCATATATGGTACAGGTTATGCATCCAATCTTTCCTTGAGAAGACATGTAGACCATATCCATACTTCTATAAGGACAGTCCATGTTGCTATGAAACTGTGTCATACCAGCCTACAAATGATGCTCACCAATCAGCAGAAGATGTGGATGTGGTACCTTCTGTGGAATGGAGAAGGGCTCCAGCTGTTGTGGAGCCAAAGGCGTCAGTTGAAGAGCCCAGACAGAAGATTTATCCTCAAGGAGTGCAGAGTGATATGGATGCAATTGACCTCAATTAGTGGGTGGCAGAAAAGCAATAACCAGCAACAATTTTATCATGAAATGAATTCAAATATATGTATACTAGACATGAAGAAATACAAGTCACATTGCTAAACGCTAAAAAATTCAAAAAACTATTTTAAAAACTTTAAAAAACTAAACGCAACATGGAGTACATGGCTTCAATACTACATTTGTTACATCATACTAGCAACATATATTTCTATGACAACTCCAGTCTGTTATATAAAATTCGCATACTTGTTTGCAATCAAACATCAATGAATTGTCACATTTAATATCTCCTATTGCTCAGATAAGCTTCCAAACTCCATCTGATTTGTGTTGTATTGGGATGTAATTTGGGTTCCATCTAAGAATTTACCTTCTTCAATCATTTTAGTTACTGAGTCATGATTTTTTAGGTAAGTGGACGACTTATCTTGGACTAATTTAATCTGCCTACACATATTGGATGAAAGGCTTCATATATAATCAAGGTGTGTGCAGGAACTACTTTGTGCTTATCTAAGCCAGCACTAATTACCATAGCCTTCTCAGTCTGACATGGGCCTGCATGTGGAATGGATTCCATGAAGTACACATTTTGCTCACTCACTTCAAACCACATAAGCAGTTCTTTTTCATGCAGGACTAAGATATATCCACTCCGTGTACACACCCACACTGTGTCCAACACAAGCGCCATGGCTGTAATCACCATTTGACGATCAGGATTCTCCATATTTGGGCAAATGTCCATACTGTATTTCACACAATTAACTTCAAAAAGCTTTCTCTTTTCCGAAACACTCCAAGCAGATAGACATGAGCTACGAGGAATATTGCAGCTCCAAATCATTTCCTTGTCAATTGACAGCTTCATCTGACCAACTAAACCTTTGTCAGCTTCCACATCTGTAGGGGAGGAGTGGGTTAGTTGAGCCACTTTTTAGGTTTTGGTTTATACTGCCTCTGAGGTTTGGTATTAAGCAGAGGTTAATAGTCTGATGTAAAGGGGCATCACTTGGGTACATGTTGTAGGAATGTTAGAGACTGGGGATGTACGTGAGAAAAATGACATTATTAAAAATCAACAGGTGTCAAATGGCACAACTAACCCAGCCAAGTGGGTTAGTTGTGCCAGGTACATGGGTCAGTTGAGCCATATGCTGCCTTCAGCCAAAGTTAGTTGCATTGCACAATAATTACTAACATAAGTAGGCCTAGGCCTTACGTTGTCAAATCATTGATCAAAGCAAATTCAAACACTAATGCATGACACTTTTTCAATGAGAGCTCTTTAAAATTGATCGGCAAGTGTTTTTAACGTGATTCATAGTCATTTTTCCTTTTAGAAATAAAAACAAAATGCCTCTGAGATTGCTGCATAGCCAATTAAGCATAGCTCACTATTTCTGTTACGTGAATCAATAAATCATTTTAATGCCATACAATTGCAGCTAAAGCGTATGGCTCAACTAACCCCCTTTGCAAATGGCTCAACTAACCCCACTACTAACTTTTCCTGTAACTACCTAAGTTGTATAAAAAGGAAGCAAAGTATAGAATTCATTATAAACATAAATATAGCTGCATACATGTACTTTCAAACACCCAAGACTGAAACAAGAATATAGTCATTGTGTAGAAATTATGAGGGCACAAACCGCAAAAACAGAATTTCACTCTGATCATCAAAATTCTTATTTTTGAATTTCATATTCTGATGAATACTAAAACAAAATCCTAAAGTAGGACAAAAAGCTAGTCATAACACTTAATGCCAATATATGTTAACATAATTCAATTATGTTTTTTCATGACGCCAAAACAAGGGGTGGCTCAACTAACCCAGTGGCTCAACTAACCCACTCCTCCCCTAATAAAACTCAGACTAGAGAATGTTTCACAATCAAGAATTTGTATGCTGTGACCAAATGATATCCACATGCAATCTGGTGCTACTACTAAACTGTCTATAGTACAGCTTGCAATTTTCCTTGACACTACAGGTTGTAAATTTGATGTAGTAAGTTGGGCAATGTCTGAATGGAACGCAAGTAGATACCCATCAGTTGTCACACAGCAGACCCATTTGCCACAACAAGTTATGCAAGTGACATTCCTTCCAACAGGAATTGTATGCACTGGTTTGTGACATGTGATGCTAATAATTTGAATAACTCCAGGTTGCGACTTATCTGAAGGAATTGTATGCACTGGTTTGTCTCCACACTGCCCAATGCCCTGTACCACATTACTACTTGCATACAGTTGACGTCTTTGTTTCATTGTGATGAGTGAATATGGAATAACCTCAGTTTTTCCTTCACGGGTTACACAACATACCCAGATCTGAGGATTTTTTCATCTTGGATGATACAGGCTTGGTAAATAAGTGATGGGGTGTCCAATTCTGTGACACTCATGGTTGATTGAAAAGAGCACATTGAGACCTTCTTAATGATGTCATCTGTTGAAGGACGTTTTTGGGGGTTGCAATGCCAACACTCTTGCATAAGTCTGGTAAGATAATAGAAGGAAGAAGCATAAGGATTATCATGATACAGCTGTGGTCGCATTCCTCTTACTACAGCTGAATCAACCTTTGCAGAATCAATGTCATCGAACGGATATATTTGATATATTATTTCATACAGCAGCATTGCAAAAGAGAAGATATCAGCCTTACGATTGTAAATGGATCTCCTTCCTCCCTTACCTAGTCTAAGCATCTCTGGTGCTATGAATCCTTTTGTTCCTTGCACACTACTTTCCAATCCTATGGCACTCTGATAAGTCGCAGTTCCAAAGTCACATAGTTTACAGTGGCAAAGAGATTCTGGGTCCACTGACCAAAGGAGAACATTAGCTGATTTGAGTTCTCGATATATAACACCTTTGTTGTGCAAAGTCCCAAGTGCTGCAGCCACCTGAGCTGCAATGCGGTACACCACAATGCGACTAAGGGGCACTGGGGGTGATTTGTGAAGAAAGGCATCAAGACTTCCCAATGGGGCATGTTCTAAGACCAGCTCCAGTTCTGGATGTAGACATACTCCAACAAGACATATTAAGCATGGGTGACGAAACTTTTGGTGAAGTGATGCTTCTCTTCTAAGTTCACTATATGCATCCGTGGTTGAGCACTGTTTAAATCTCTTGACAGCAACTGATTTCCCCTTAAGCAGGCCACGATACACTGTCCCAAATGCACCTTTTCCTAAGATTGATCCTTCAGATGTGCTAATTGTGATGGCAGAATGTTCTGCTCTGTAATCAGGACTGATGTCAAGAAGTAGAATGTCAGGGGTTATATCTGCCATCTCTGATGTATGCCCCATGCTACACTGAATGGTTTGTGTGTTCTGCATAATGAGTTCAAAGCATTCTTTGTAAGTAAAAATGTGAGGATGAGGGACATTATGGTTCACACAAATAGGGCATGGAATTATGTCTTTATATTTTCCATGATATATTTCACCAAAAAAGGATTGACTCATATCAACCATTTCACAAAATACACTTTTCCCTTCTGCATTTGCTGATGCTAGTAAAAGAATACCCTCTCCTTCACACACTTTAGATTTAGCCATCGATTCCACCAAGAAAGTGACTTGTGGGTCTTGATAGAACATTCCTGTTTTCCAGCACTCCATTCTAACCTGAGTCACATCCTCTAAATGCTGCAGGCTCTGATCTGAAACTTGTGCATCATGAATCAAGGTATTGGTATCATTAGTCGTGTCATGGTTAATGGTTTTAAAAAGACTTTGAAGTTTTGGAATTGTGTGTGAAATGAAACGACTGAATATATCTTGAACTTTGAATGCAGATGAAGTGTCAAAGGCCATACAACGAATGTAAACATGCTGATCCATAAGCTGTTTAATATCAGTACTATCAGGTCTGTTATCAGGAAGCATGGATGGAATAAGGATTCTTTGTCTGCCAAGAACAAGAGCTATTCCAAATCGATCAAGTAGAGTAAGATACTGATTAATATATTGCGATGGAAACTTCTCACCAGCTATAAGTTCCTCTTTATTCTTCATTAGCAAAATACCTTCTTTTATAAAAGAGTTTGCTTCTTTGATACAGAAATGCTTGGTCATTATGGAACACAGCCAGCTTGGGTCCATGAAGTAGAGGTCATGAAGATTTTGACTTCGATCATCATAATGTAGAATTGTTCCTGTATTGACCAGGAATGTAGTCAACTTCTCCAGTTCATCATCTGAATCAGTGTTCTGTACAAGTGCCTTGAACTCGCTTACCGTAATGACAGGTGCACACTGCAACTTTATGTTCTTACGAAACAGGTCATATTTACTTGGGACCAATTGACCCATTATTCTTTTTCCATCAAACACGTATTCTTCAGCACTCTCATAAATCCTCTCTCTGAATTCATTAATATTTTCAAATTTTATTACACGAGCTTTCTTTATTTGAAGCTTACCAGAATATTTCTGCGCTACCTCATCAATTGTGTTGAGAAAACTATCAGTTTGATTATGACCTTCATTTTGTATTGCATCAGAGTGTGTCCCAACAATGTAAACACAGGAGCCATTACTTCTGTGAGAAATGTTATACAGCCAATCATCTATTTCCAGTAAGGTGATTGCTGGATCATCTTTTAAGCTGAAAAGAAGGATGCAGATTGCTGCAGGTGTGAGAAAGCATTTATGTGCAGAATAAAATTCCTTTTGCCCTCCAAGTTCCCAAACATTGAATTTAAATTTCTTTTTTAAGATGCTTGGCCTATACTTCCACTGACTAATAGCTAAACCCTGTGATTCAGTAGGCCCACTTTTAAAACGTCTGCTCTGAAGATATGCAACAAGTGTACTTTTTCCAGTTTTCTTTTTGCCAACAACGATTATTTTCATTCTATATGATGGTTTTACATGGTGCAATGTATTGTATAGATACTCCATGCATTCAGCAGTACTTCTGTTCAATCCCACTAGTGGATTCTCCTCGGTTAAAGTTTTGTGAATTTTAACAGGAGGATCAATAAGCTTGGTCAGGCCAGCTAGTTTAAGTGTGTACAATCTAGTAAGCCGTCCCATTTCCAGGGGTAAGCATGTAATGTTGCTGTTGTAACTGAGGTCAAGAGATTGAAGGCTCAAAAAGGTACTGACACACTCCGGAACAAAATCAAAAGAATTGTGTGCCATGTTCAGTGTTGAGATGCTTTTTGCTAGTGGGGTCCCTCGAATGGATGTTATTGCATTTTGGGAAATATTAAACATTTCCAGTGATTCTGACCACTCTAATAAATCAGGTAGACATTTCAACTTATTTTTAGAAAGGTCCAAAATTTGTAGTTGTGGTAACTGAAGTAAAAATGGTGGAATTTTGGTGAGGATATTGTCTTGGAGGTACACTGTTGTTAACTGAAGAAATGGAACATGCGACAGATTAGAGCAAAGTATGATATTATTTAACTGACTCCCCCCCCCCTCCCCCCCAAAATAATAATTATAATTATAATAATTTGCTTAAGCTTTACCCACGGTATGTATTCAGTAATCAAGAATGAAACACATGATTTAAATGGCTTTAAGCTAATTTTGATCATTGTACATAGCAGCAATGTGTTTACTCTATTAAGCTATACTTGTAAAATAACATAACTGGGGGAAAAAAGCAAAAGATTAAGTTATGAAATCATGATGATGGTTTGTCTCATTTCTACATATAATTATGCTTGGAATGCAAAGCGCGCCGCGCCATCTACAAGGTATACAACTACCTATGAAATGCATGCACAGGTTAACATACCATTAGACAGCATTGCAAAGATGGAACTTTTTTGAGATCATTTCTGTTTAAGTATAACTTCTTAACATCAGAAATCTTTACACATATGCTGCCATTAAGGGCTGTAAGGCGAAGCCCACTCCAATCAACATGGCTTTGTTTTGATATTGTTCCTAGGAGCAATTCCTCTTTCACAGATTTGTCAATGTTTGTACAGTGCTCTGCAATCTCAATTGGCATCCGAACAGATGTTTTAGGCCATGTGATTGTTTTAAGTTCAGCATACAATAATTTGACCTCGTTGCTGTCACTATTCATCACTGCCCTCAAAAGGCGTAGCTCATTATAGACCAATCCATCATCATTTTCAGTTTTTGCTATTTCTAAGGCTTCATCAATATTTATGTTCAGCCACAGTTCTTTAACATTTGTTATATGTTTGTTTCTTACAGCAGCAATCAGAGCACGACTTAGAGACATTGATTCCAACTGACCATTTTCAGCAGCAGTTTGAATAAGTTTATCTATTAAATCATTGTGTTTGACCATTTGGACTATTTCTGTTGGATTAAAATATAATAAAAAAACATACCTATATAGACAACGCATATAAACTTCATGCAACACATGCACAAAAGGCCAGTTTTAATGTTTGCCGTTTGCCCTTGCATTAGATTGATCAGATTCATGAACACATGTGTTGCATTTCCTAGCTATAGGGTCTGACTACATTTAGATAAGAGTACGCAATACAGCATTTTAAAAATCAAACCACTCTAATTACGTTAATTTGGGGTGCGTACAATATTGATATTTGATAGAATCAATTTACGTTCGCTTTTAGTGAACGTTAATCATTAGGGTGTCACACGAGTTACCATAAAAACTGGATATGTTAAGCCACAAATAAGCGTATTTTGTCGCGTGCAAAAGTTACACTGAAGATGTGGAGTATAACGTTACCAAATATGTTCATTCAGTCCCATTTTGCTTAGAAACACTGAGTTTTTAAGAATGATTGCGTTAATTTAAATACAAACTCCAATTGCACTAAGTAACCATTAATACTAATTGGGGGCGTAGCGCGACCTCGCCGTTCTGCGCATAAGGATTTGATATTATGCAATCGGTCAGTGAATCTTGTATGTAAATTAGTGTTAATCTGACTGGCCCTTGTATGGACAGAACCTGCATACGCTAATTGGGTGATAATAGCCCGCACGAGAAATCATCCCAGTTGTACCGCCTACGGTTCGCCCAACTATACTACATTGTAATTACCCTGGAAAAGTCAGACCCTATAGCTAGATTGTTGACATAGATTGAGCGATACAAATGTGAGGATTGCGATGAAATTTTATTTCCAGGAGTCAAGATAGTGCTTTCTGTAGACATGTACATGTACGCAAATTAATAATACAAATTACGGTATTATTGTTTGTGATGAGATCGTATGCTTATTATATTCGACTATACAAACAAAATGCGGTTACCTTCGTTAATGAGGCAGCATTGGATAGCCGGCTGATCCGAAACATCTCTAGCCGTTTTTCCCTCCGCGTCCCGAATCAGCGGATCCGCCATGTTCCTGATGAGAACTTTAACGCACTCTAAATGGTGCCCTTTGGCGGCGAAATGAAGCGCGGTCTGGCCATCGTTTGATTTCAAATCGCATTTCCCTCCTTTGGATAAAAGATATTCCAAAACTGAGGCGTTTCCATTTTCAGCTGCCAAGTGTATCGGGGTGCAGCCTCTGTCGGACGTGTGAGAGCTAAGAATGGCGTCAATGGTAGCCCCAGAGTTCTCCAACCGCGCGAGACATTCCTTTACTTCTTCGAGAGCGCCAGTGCAACACAGGACACTAAGCCTGTGATCCATCGCTCAAGGAACTATATTGGGCGCCAGAGCACAAACTATACAAAAGAGGATAATACTATACATTGTGCATGCCGCGTTCACATGGAATCCATGGCATCGACGAATACACATGTACAAACAACAGTATTCATATCAGTAGGGAATGTGACCTTTGAATCATTTGTGCGCGCCAAGTTGAAAAGCGAGAACCCGCATTCGAGGCGTTGAAAATTAAACTGGCCACACATACATGGTGTATACTAATTATAACCCTGACTGAAATATAGGCCTACATTAATACGTAGCTCAGCTCCTGATTGGGCCACGTGGTTGGGGTTTTAAAATACGTAAGCTAGCATGCACCTGCTGCAAACTTTTTCCTCGTATGCCTGTTTTTTGCGGTGTTATGTCTGTCCTATAGGTGCAACATTGGTTTATGGCCTCCGCTCTTAAAAGTGTTGTGTACATGCATGTAGGTGGAGGTGTTGTGTTCGTGTGTGTGTGTGTGGGTGGGTGGATCTGAAAAGAACCGTGGCGTTTGACGCGGATAACTCGTCGTACATGGCTATCTGTAGTACGCACACCATCAGTAACGTCACATACCTAATACATTTACTGAAGAATCCTAACATTAAATATAATTCCTTCACTTTTAAACTTTTCTGCTTTTGTGGTAATATTTAGTATGGTTAGCAAATGTCCAATAAATTATATGCATACTGTAGGCACCTCTGAGAAGTATAACATGATTTTCATCTCTTAAGTCGAATTAATTCGGCCGTATTGATGCTAAGCAGCACTCATATTAAAAGCCTTAAAAAAACAAACCTAACGTCACAACGAATTCGACTTATTTTTAAGAGTTCAAACATTCGGCAGTCGTTCTGAATGCATAGAAAGCCCAGCCACAATGAAGCACCATGAAACTACTAGATCGTTTATTACCGAATGGTGTCAATAAACAATTTTAAAGTTGCAAACAAAAAAATTTTCTTCTGACGTCTAGGATTTTACGGTCTAAAATCACGGATTCCGTAGTGCCTAGTTGTAGTTTTGTAGATCACGTGATATCAAACTTTTGTTATTGAACCATTCATTATCTACACCTGCCATGCGCGCCACTGGGGTGTTACATATGATCGCATAAGGGACGGATGCTTTGTAGACTATCCGATATGACTTTGCAGCAAGCTCAAGTGGTCTCTTGTAGTCTACACTAAAGATAAAGATGAGACACTGGTGTGCAAACCACGAACATTTATGGAAGTACTAGTACTACTTGTGATACGCGTGGTGAAGAATGTTGCTGCCCGTT
>OX442420.1:7465583-7505433 GCA_949361645.1 Spongilla lacustris
GGCCCTCAGCTTGAGCCTGGCATAAAAAGCCTGAGCATTATCAATGGGTTGTTATTGGACTAGTGCAACTATTTTGTAACAGCTTAGCATGCAGTGTACAAAGTGATAGGTACATGTAGTATTACAACGATGTAGCGCACTAAAGGAGTAAAGACATCATACACAAATGTAAAAAAAAAATTACATATACATATACATGACCTACAATTCACCATATTTCACTGGAAAGGCATTGATATTAATCAGTGGGATGAAACTAGATAGAAAGCATGTTTTAGCCCAACCCATCACATTATTGACCTAAATATCACTCGCGATGACTAGGTTGTGTGCTATTTGACTTATTGCATTGGTTCCATTGCCAGCATGATGCGCAGAGAGAAAAAAAAAAGAGTGAAATTACATTTTTTCGGAAAATGCACATCCATTTCCTCTATCTTATTCCCTGTCCCACCCCTTTGCCGTGGTGTTTTTAATGCTAGCAAGAAGCTGGTGTCCTCTTACCAACCTCCTTCCCCCTCCCCTCCCCCTCCCCCGGATACATCGTATTCAATGAACAATTAATCATACTTGTGATGGTCGTCGTGAAACATGCTGTCAGGTTGCCATGGCAACCAGGACGTCATCTTAACCCCCGAGTGGTCAATGAGGCCAAAATATAAGACATACAACTCTATTGTGAGGTAGACGCTGGCATGGATAGGCACAGTGAAGAGCGGGGCCACGAAGAACACCTGGTAGAACATCATCTCCAGTGGACTCATCGCCACCACGGAGTAAGGCGTGGGGCTGTAGTAGCGATGGTGGTGCTTGTGTATGGTCCGGTACAACCACGGGGTGTGGAGGAGCCTGTGGGAGTAGTAGGCAGAAGCCTCGAACCACAGGAAGAGCCACGCAAATGAAAGCAGGTAGTAGGTGTAACCGTAGTCACCTACGACAAAGTAGACCGACGTGTAGTTTCCGTTCAGTATCCAGCACGTCAGGAAACCAGACATGGACCCTGCCAGAGTCATGTTTGTGGTGCCCACAACGATCTCGTGCCACTCGTTGGATCGCGTGAGGAACCTGTTTGGCTGGCACTTCCAGGCCTCGGGGCGAGCCCTCTGCAGGGTGTAGTAGTACAACTGTATGGAGCCACATAGGACTTGGTAGATCAGTTGGGAGGAGGCCACGCCCACAGCCCAGTAGAAGAGGAGGTCGGTGAGGCAGTAGCTGTCGGGCAGCTGGAGGTAGTCAGGGAGGAGGGGCTGGATGGTGCGAGGGAGGGCATGGGAGTGGTGGGGGTTGGAGGAGTGGTTCGAGGCAAGGTCCCGGTCTGCATGATGAGTGTTTGCCATCAGTACCTTGTACGACAGCGCCCCTACGAGAGCAACATCACCTGTTGTGTGTGTGTGCATTTGTGTGTGCGTGTGTGTGTGTGTGTGTGTGTGTGGCATCACGTATGTGTGTGTTTGTGCATATGCATATGTGTGTGTTTGTGTGCGTGTGTCACATAAATGTCATACCTTACAAGCAATTCAGCTGGGAGCATTCATTCACAACATTATGCTTTTTTGTGGCCATTATGCCCCCCCCCCCCCTCCCCCCCAAAAAAAGGCGCTCCCAGCTTTACCGTGTATATATGTGTGCCGAATTTTTTAATGCGAAGCACATTAAATACTGAATGTATCAATGCAATACACAAATACTGCTACTAATGGGTAGATACGTACAACCGTACTAAAAACAAAGTAAGAGTACCTGAACAACAAAACATCAGGGCTGGGATGTGCCAGAAAGGCTCTAGCATTGCAGCAAACTATGAAAAGCTCTGCCATTTTAAGGTATGATCTAACTATGGTCTTGCAACCTACCTAGAAGCCCCATATGTGTAGCTTACATGTACTAGCCACAGTTGGTAGATACTCCCATCCCTAATGACCTTTGTTCTATGGCTTCTAGCCTCAGTGGCTGGTAACGTGCAGCAGTCACAGTTGCTTATAAAATAATCTAAACCGTGTATCACAATAATTAATTTGTTTATCAAGAAAATAACCTCCAATCTGTTCTGTAAAGGACAATGTCTACATCTACATGCTCATATTGTCTATGCTGGAGCCCATGAGGGTAAATGAATTCAAAATTTGGTCAGGTCGGTTTTTGCTTTGCAGCAAACAGATTTGAATACGTATAATAAATAAATGCAAACATTGTTCCTTCATTTACCTGTGTATGCATCATGCATGCGTGCTTGTGTTCAATGTGTATGTCCCCCTCTCTATCAGTTTTAAATATCTGTTTGGAAAGGGGCATAAATGCTAGTCCATTAGAACTATCAAATTCCTGTGTCACTCCTTCCCCCCCCCCCCCATTTATTTTATTTTGTGTTCTTTTGTGCAGGTGTGCAAGAACAGCAATGTTTGGGTACTTCGCACGTCCGGCTACTGGGTGCTACCGGTACTGAACTACTGAACGTCAACCGAAGTGTGGTATTGCGTGTTAGCCGTTTGTTGCCGTGCCGTATAACGCCGCTCCGTGACAGAGAATACATATAATATTGGCCGCCTTAAGCTGTATCAACCCCTCCCTCACCTTTCAACGCGCAGGATAGCAACACGAGTACAGCTGTGGACGCCAACATGGCGCAATGCCTGAGGTAGTCCTTGAAGTGTTGCAGTGCTCTGTAGCCTGCAGTCCACATGGCTATTTCGAGATCCGATCGAGCTCCTAGAATGTATTACAGAAATGACTTTATTTTCTCCCTTTTTTGGACGTGCATACCGTGTCGATCTCGTGATCGAGTGGTCTATACGATATTAATTGGTGTCGCACGCGCGATCACGGATCGGTACGGTGTAACATGTATCAGGTAACAAAAAAATAAAAATAAAAATAAAACTCCTTAAAACAAAGGAATTATTGTGTCATGTCGATAACGATTTTAATTTAATCAGAGATAATCTATATTATCACTGATTTTAATTAAATCCAGGGGTTTAAATGTGCGTGTGTGTGTGTGTGTGTGTGTGTGTGTGTGTGTGTGTGTGTGTGTGTGTGTGTGTGTGTGTGTGTGTGTGTCCGTAGAGACTAGAGAGGAATTTACGTATAACCGTGCATCAAGGTACGAGACGCCATGCAGGACCGTGTGGAAGTTAGCCCCACATTCCTCAGCCGCACATTTTAAAATGAATAAGTTTAACATTCCTCATGCGGCGGGCGCAGAAGCGCGCGCTTAATAGATCGTGAACGTAAACAAACACTAAGCGATGTGTTCTATGGAGTTGCTTCGCCGTGATCGTGAGCTGTGCCATGTAGTCACAGGGTAGATGTGTACCTGTGCCAACCACGGATTCAACATCACGCGCGGATCCTGAACACTGAACCAGCTTGGAGCGTGACCACAACTAATAAGTACTTACAAGCTGACCTATGGAGATGGATGTCATTCTTGTGAGTTACAAAACACACTGAGGCAAGCTCTGAGCTGTTTCATATACCCACAGGGAAGCTGTTTCTATGTGCCAATCAGGGACCCAATGTCACGTGAACACTTGGAGGTGTGACCACAACTAATATGGAGATGTCTTGTGAGTTGCAAAGCACATTGAGCCATGCTCTGAGCTGTTTCATGTACCCACAGAGTAGGTGTGTCTATGTGCCAACCAGGGACCCAACGTCATGCGCAGATTGATGAACTATAGACCCATGTGACCACAACTACTAAATTCTAACCTATGAAGATGGATGTCATTCTTGTGAGTTGCAAGACACATTGAGCCATGCTCTGAGCTGTTTCATGTACCCACAGGGTAGGTGTGTCTATGTGCCAACCAGGGACCCAACGTCACGCGCGGAATTTGAACAAGTGGATGAACTATGGACCTATGTGACCACAACTACTAAATTCTGACCTATGAAGATGGATGTCATTCTTGTGAGTTGCAATGCGCACTGAGGCAAGCTCTGAGCTGTTTCATGTACCCACAGGGTAGGTGTGTCTATGTGCCAACCAGGGACCCAACGTCACGCGCGGATTTTGAACAAGTGGATGAACTATGGTCCCCTGTGACCACAACTAATAAGTACTTGCAAATTAAGATGGATGTCATTCTTGTGAGTTGCAAAACACATTGAGCCATACTCTGAGCTGTTTCATGTACCCACAGGGTAGATGTGTTTATTTGCCAACCAGGGACCCAACGTCACGCGCCGATTTTGAACAAGTGGATGAACTATGGACCCCTGTGACCACATCTAATCAGTATTTGTAAATTAATATGGATGTCATTCTTGTGAGTTACAAAACACATTGAGCCATGCTCTGAGCTGTTTCATGTACCCACAGGGTAGGTGTGTCTATGTGCCAACCAGGGACCCAACGTCACGCGCGGATTTTGAACAAGTGGATGAACTATGGACCCCTTTGACCACAACTAATAAGTACTTGCAATTTAAGATGGATGTCATTCTTGTGAGTTACAAAACACATTGAGCCATGCTCTGAGCTGTTTCATGTACCCACAGGGTAGATGTGTCTATGTGCCAACCAGGGACCCAACGTCATGTGCGGATTTTGAACAAGTGGATGAACTATGGACCCATGTGACCACAACTGCTAAATTCTGACCTATGAAGATGGATGTCATTCTTGTGAGTTGCAAAACACATTGAGCCATGTTCTAAGCTGTTTCATGTACCCACAGGCTAGGTGTGTCTATTTGCCAACCAGGGACCCAACGTCACGCGCGGATTTTGAACAAGTGGATGAACTATGGACCCATGTGACCACAACTACTAAATTCTGACCTATGAAGATGGATGTCATTCTTGTGAGTTGCAAAACACATTGAGCCATGCTCTGAGCTGTTTCATGTACCCACAGGGTAGGTGTGTCTATGTGCCAACCAGGGACCCAACGTCACGCGCGGATTTTGAACAAGTGGATGAACTATGGACCCATGTGACCACAACTACTAAATTCTGACCTATGAAGATGGATGTCATTCTTGTGAGTTGCAAAACACATTGAGCCATGCTCTGAGCTGTTTCATGTACCCACAGGGTAGGTGTGTCTATGTGCCAACCAGGGACCCAACGTCACGCGCGGATTTTGAACAAGTGGATGAACTATGGACCCCTGTGACCACAACTACTAAATTCTAACCTATGAAGATGGATGTCATTCTTGTGAGTTACAAAACACATTGAGCCATGTTCTAAGCTGTTTCATGTACCCACAGGCTAGGTGTGTCTATGTGCCAACCAGGGACCCAACGTCATGCGCGGATTTTGAACAAGTGGATGAACTATGGACCCATGTGACCACAACTACTAAATTTTAACCTATGAAGATGGATGTCATTCTTGTGAGTTGCAAAACACATTGAGCCATGTTCTAAGCTGTTTCATGTACCCACAGCGTAGGTGTGTCTATGTGCCAACCAGGGACCCAACGTCACGCGCCGATTTTGAACAAGTGGATGAACTATGGACCCATGTGACCACAACTACTAAATTCAGACCTATGAAGATGGATGTCATTCTTGTGAGTTGCAATGCGCACTGAGGCAAGCTCTGAGCTGTTTCATGTACCCACAGGGTAGATGTGTCTATGTGCCAACCAGGGACCCAACGTCACGCGCGGATTTTGAACAAGTGGATGAACTATGGACCCCTGTGACCACAACTAATAAGTACTTGCAATTTAATCATTCTTGTGAGTTACAAAACACATTGAGCCATGATCTGAGCTGTTTCATGTACCCACAGGGTAGGTGTGTCTATGTGCCAACCAGGGACCCAACGTCACGCGCGGATTTTGAACAAGTGGATGAACTATGGACCCCTGTGACCAACAACTAATAAGTGCTTGCAAATTAAGATGGATGTCATTCTTGTGAGTTTCAAAACACATTGAGCCATGCTCTGAGCTGTTTCATGTACCCACAGGGTAGATGTGTTTATGTGCCAACCAGGGATCCAACGTCACTCGCCAATTTTGAACAAGTGGATGAACTATGGACCCCTGTGACCACATCTAATAAGTATTTGTAAATAAAGATGGATGTCATTCTTGTGAGTTACAAAACACATTGAGTCAGGCTCTGAGCTGTTTCATGTACCCACAGGGTAGGTGTGTCTATGTGCCAACCAGGGACCCAACGTCAAGCGCGGATTTTGAACAAGTAGATGAACTATGGACCCCTGTGACCACAACTAATAAATACTTGCAAATTTAGATGGATGTCATTCTTGTGAGTTGCAAAACACATTGAGCCATGCTCTGAGCTGTTTCATGTACCCACAGGGTAGATGTGTCTATGTGCCAACCAGGGACCCAACGTCACGCGCGGATTTTGAACAAGTGGATGAACTATGGAGGACCCCAGTGACCACAACTAATATGTACTTACAAATTCTGACCTTTGAAGATGGATGTCTTTCTTGTGAGTTGTAAAGCACATTGAGCCATGCTCTGAGCTGCTTTATGTACCCACAGGGTAGGTGTGTCTATGTGCCAACCAGGGACCCAACGTCAAACGCGGATTTTGAACAAGTGGATGAACTATGGACCCCTGTGACCACAACTAATAAGTACTTGCAAATTAAGATGGATGTCATTCTTGTGAGTTGCAAAACACATTGAGCCATGCTCTAAGCTGTCTCATGTACCCACGGGGTAGGTGTGTTTATGTGCCAACCAGGGACCCAACGTCACGCGCCGATTTTGAACAAGTGGTTGAACTATGGACCCCTGTGACCACAACTAATAAGTATTTGCACATTAAGATGGATGTCATTCTTGTGAGTTACAAAACACATTGAGCCATGCTCTGAGCTGTTTCATGTACCCACAGTGTAGGTGTGTCTATGTGCCAACCAGGGTCCCAATGTCATGCGCGGATTTTGAACATGTGGATGAACTATGGACCCATGTGACCACAACTACTAGATTCTAACCTATGTAGATGGATATCATTCTTGTGAGTTGCAATACACATTGAGCCATGCTCTGAGCTGTTTCATGTACCCACAAGGCAGATGTGTCTATGTGCCAACCAGGGACCCAACATCACGCGCAGATTTTGGAAAAGTGGATGAACTATGGACCCCAGTGACCACAACTAATAAGTACTTACAAATTCTGACCTATGAAGATGGATGTCTTTCTTGTGAGTTGCAATGCACATTGAGCCATGCTCTGAGCTGCTTCATGTACCAACAGGGTAGATGTGTCCATGTGCCAACCAGGGACCCAACATCATGCGCGGATTTTGAACAAGTGGATGAACTATGGACCCATGTGACCACAATTACAGATTCTGACTTCTGAAGATGGATGTCTTTCTTGTGAGTTGTAAAGCACATTGAGCCATGCTCTGAGCTGTTTCATGTACCAACAGGGTAGATGTGTCCATGTGCCAACCAGGGACCCACCGTCACGCGCGGATTTTGAACAAGTGGATGAACTATGGACCCATGTGACCACAACAACTAAATTCTAACCTATGAAGATGGATGTCATTCTTGTGAGTTGCAAAACACATTGAGCCATGCTCTGAGCTGTGTCATGTACCCACAGGGTAGGTGTGTCTATGTGCCAACCAGGGACCCAACGTCACGCGCCGATTTTGAACAAGTGGATGAAATATGGACCCATGTGACCACAATTTCTAAATTCTAACCTATGAAGATGGATGTCATTCTTGTGAGTTCCAAAACACATTGAGCCATGCTCTGAGCTGTTTCATGTACCCACAGGGTAGGTGTGTCTATGTGCCAACCAGGGACCCAACATCACACGCGGATTTTGAACAAGTGGATGAACTATGGACCCCTGTGACCATAACTAATAAGTACTTACTTATTCTGACCTATGAAGATCGATCTCATTCTTGTGAGTTGAAAAACACATTGAGCCATGCTCTTAGCTGTTTCTTGTACCCACATGGTAGGTGTGTCTATATGCCAACCAGGGACCCAACGTCACGCGCGGATTTTGAACAAGGGGGTGAACTATGGACCCATGCATGTGACCACAAGTAATAAGTACCTGCAAATTAAGATGGATGTCATTCTTGTGAGTTGCAATACACATTGAGCCATGCTCTGAGCTGTTTCATGTATCCACAGGGTAGATGTGTCTATGTGCCAACCAGGGACCCAACGTCACGGCCGGATTTTGAACATGTGGATCAACTATGTACCCATGTAAGCACAGCTATCCTATGAATATGGATGTCATTCTTGTGAGTTGCAAAGTGCATTGAGGCAGGCTCTGAGCTGTTTCATGTACCCACAGGGTAGGTGTGTCTATGTGCCAACCAAGGAACCAATGTCACGCGCGGAATTTGAACAAGTGGATGAACTATGGACCCATGTGACCACAACTACTAAGTACTTACAAATTCTGACCTATGAAGATGGATGTCATTCTTGTGAGTTGCAAAGCACAAGGAGGCATGCTCTGAGCGTTTTCATGTACCCACAGGGTAGATGTGTCTGTGTACCAATCATGCAGGGACCCAACGTCATGCGCAGACGTTGAACACTGTATCAACTGGAGGTGTGACCACAACTTATTAAGTACTTACAAGTTGACCTATAGAGATGGATGTCATTCTTGTGATTTGCAAAGCACATTTCATTAGGCTAGATCTGAGCTGTTCTATGTACCCACAGGGTAGGTGTGTCCCTGTGCCAACTATTGATCCAATATCATACGCCGATCATCCTGAAAACTAGTCCAGCTGGGGTTTTCACTGCAGCAATGAAGTATGACCTAATGAGCTGGATGCCGTTCTTGTGAGTTGTAATATATTGGTTTTATATATGTGATTTGATGTGTATTATTATCATCTAGATCCATCAAACAGTTCATCAGGACCTTTGTCATAGAGGATGCAGTTGTACTCTGAACTTTTTATCTGTTATGTATCTTGTTTACCTACATGTACTGACATAAATTTGTAATGTGAATAATGATTATGATTTCATTGGTTGAAGTTTGTTAATTATGCATGTATTTGTGTACTTGTGTTTGTGTGTATTTTATAGCCACCTCTGTAGACGAAAGCACAATTTTGAGCCTAGTGCACTTGCAAAATACATTGCTAACATATGCATGCACAGGGGAGACACCTCCAAAAGATGCATCATGTAATGAATGAAGTGGTTACTTGTACCTTGCTGCACAAGCTTTGTTGGGAAAATCAAATCCACATGCATCCTTTGACATCTTTATGGCAGCAGTTAATAAAAGTTATATCATTTAGGTATACTGATATAATATTTGTATCCAATAGGCAGCAAGGCTGAATTCGGAGGATTTTCATACCTCCATACCCATGGCCAGATAGAGGGTTTATAAATTCATTGCTTGGAGTGCAGGCACATTTGCATGACTTGTAATTCAAACTTAGGACATGATGGAATGCAAATGTTCTATGCATGACTAAATTATCACATGATGATGAGCTATACCCACTACTGCATGATGCACCATAAATTATTCATGCAAATTTTGTTAGACAAGCACGAGCATCCTATCATAGATTAAGAATACGTCTGCACAAAGTGTCACTGCAACTTCAAGTGAAGGTCACATTTGCAGCAAAGCGTCATTCAGTGCATGATAATGGTAATGGTAGCAATGGTGATTGTAGTGGTGATGAAGGATGTGGTGGCACTACTGATGCTGGGGTTATATTGTCAGTGATAATACATACATGTATGTACAAGAATAAAAATACCCCAAATGAACCTGGTGATGATAACGATTCTGCTGAGAGTTCTACATGACTACAATGGCAACTTGGAGAAAGACACAACAATGCTACGTGAACACACCAGACTAGGATGATATATGTGCACCGCTGAAGCGGGGAAGGGAACATTATACCTCAGATACTTTCCATCTATGACCCTACAATTAAGGAGTATATACCGTATTATGTAAAGCAATTATATGTTATCCCAGCTGCATTAAAAAGTGAAACCCATGCAGTGCCCCATTTACAAGAGAAGTAAGAAGCACTGTGAAAGAATTTCAAGTACAACATTCTAGCCAACTACATGTACAGGACTGAAATATACCCTTACACATTATTCTAGCCAACTACATGTACAGTACTGAATATCAGAGATCATTAGTGTAAGATCACATTATACCTGAAGAACACCAAAACTGTGGGAAAAATTCTAGAACCTAATCCGAAGGGGCCCATTCAACATTGTCAAGGTAAGGTATGTCATGCATGTAATGGTTACTTTAACAGGCATCAGAAATCCAGCTTCAGTCTATCAGTACTGCTTCTATTTAGTCATACATTATTTGCATGGTCAGAGGTACATACATTTGTAGCAATTTGTGTATTTAGTTTTTTTTTTTTAATATTAATGCCTTTCAGGTTGTGACCAATTTTATCGGTTCAGTATTGCGCAATACTCTGACTTATTGATTTATTATTGTTATTGTTGCTGTTGTGTGTGTGTTTATGTATCGGAAAGAGCGTCATAGAGTGCATACAAGACTGTGCATATGTTAAAAGCGTTTTTACGCTTCTATCCGCGTCGTATGCTGGCACACGGTAGTAGACATTATACTTATTTAGTTTTACGCGACAATGAATTCATGTTTTGCTTAGCCGTACGGCTAAACGTATTCATCTCAAAGTAATTATTCCGCAGGAATGTGCGGCTGAGGAATGTGGGGCTAACTTCTACACGGTCCATGCAGGGGTGTGTCCAAGTGCTCTTCACCTCACAATGCTCACGAATATCTCAAGCGATTTACTAAATTTAATATAAGCACAAAACAAACAAATATTGGGCAAGGTCAGATAAATACCTACATGTAGACCTATGATGTAAGAGTGAAAAAAAAAAAAAAAAAATGACGAGCCGATTGACAATGGATTGTCCGTGCCTAAGCATTTAGCATAGCATAGCGCATGCAATCATTAACTTTCCGCTTCCACTGCCTAGCCTTCCTTCATGCAAGTCAAGCGGTAAGTTGTAAACTTTCAGGATCGTATACTTGCATGAAAGCAAGGAATTCAGAATTGCATTTCCAGCAGGCACCATTGAAAAATACACCCGAATTGTGCACATTGGTTCTACATGAGGAATGTAATTAAGGTGGAATTACGCCTCTCATTGCATTCATCATGGCCACGCACGCTCTCTTGGAGCAGCAAGTGGTTCATCTGAACAGTAACATCTGGCGCAACCACGCTCTAGGTTTGCTAAACCATCGCATGGCAAATTAACGTCTACATACCAGTAACGTACTGGAACACTACCATAGGTACTTTCAAAACGGTCCCCCACAGCACCTGCCTCTCCATTGAAGCACGTCACCATGAATGAGGGGGAGTTTTTTTACATTCCTCGCGATTGAACCATTTTTGCGCATCACTCGTTTTTCAGGCGCAACTTTTAGAATGGCTATGATGATTGAGGTTGTGCCTCTCTGATATTAAGAAGTGTTGCGCCTAACAGTGTCAGCAGGCACACGCATTACTGCCATTAGGAAACCGTAGATACCATAAATGATCATGCAGGCGAGATGCAGGTTAGGTTAAAAATTATGACGCATTATTTCATGCTATATTTAATTAGAATCAAATTAATATCACCGGTTGTGAAACATGGCTGAATTCCTCAACAATGGGTTAGATCAAGCCCGGATATTTTGGGCAAGCGAGACGAGGAAAAAGATGATGTCGTTCAGAAGCCCACTGGAAATATTGGGGGAGAATCCTACAGTTCTCTTGCTGGAAGCGACATTCTTTGTGTGGGCAACCTTGACCTTAAAGCATGGTGAGTCGAACTATATACGGAGGACAATGCAGGCGACCGTAATCTATAGAAGGTTTGACCGTGCTTAGTCCGGCAGAGCCAACCCTGCGTATGCATGGGCTGTTGTACATTATAGTTATTAAAATTAGACAATTATTGCTCACGTGTGCCACTGTATGTAAACTTGTTGACCTAGTAATGTGGAACTAAATCTCATGGGCACATGTTCTTACACTTCACATGCACCTCACACTTTACACATACCCACACCATACACTCCCTCACATGCACGTGAAGCTCTCAGATATAGAGGGCGGTTCTTCCAACTCTGGTGTGCCGCATTTCTCCATGGCCTTGTGGTGGAGCTCCTGTCCTATACGCTTCCTGATATAGACAACTTCTGGCACTACGAGGGCACGGTTATGCTGTTCAACAGAAGGCTGCCCCTCTATATCATGTTCCTATGTGAGGAGGAGCCACTGGTGATTGTGTGTGTATGTGTGTGTGTGTGTGTGTGTTTATGTGTGTGTATGTGCATGTGTGCAGCCACATATGTGCTTCTATATGTGTATTGCATCTGTGTTTGTGTGTATCTGTTCAACATTTTGTGGATCTGTGTTTGCATGTGTGCACCTGTTGAACATGTATTGCATCTGTGTGTGTGTGTGCGTGCATCCATGTGTGTGTCACATCCATGTGTACATGCACTTTGTGTGTTTGTCTCTGTGTGTGTGTATATGTGTGCAACTGTATTGAGAGCATTTTACTTCATTTGTACGTGTGTGTGCATCTCCCTACCTGTATGTGTGTACATGTACATGTATGTGTACATGTATGTGTGTACATGTATGTGTGTACATGTATGTGTACATGTATGTGTGTACATGTATGTGTACATGCATGTGTGTACATGTATGTGTACATGCATGTGTGTACATGTATGTGTACATGCATGTGTGTACATGCATGTGTGTACATGTATGTGTGTACATGTATGTGTGTACATGTATGTGTACATGCATGTGTGTACTACAATATGTGCTGCTAACAGAGAGACACATGTACATTGTACACAGCACATAACATTTATCAAAAATGCTTTCAAAGTTTTGGGCATCTGATCACTCTCAATATTTAAAGTCAAGCACTCGCTCAACCACAAGCAAGTCATCACACACTAGCTGTCACTCTTAAACCTACTTGATAACAAAATGCCACTAGCAGAAGTTGTCCTGAAGGACCCTGTATAGCAGAAGACATAAATTTCATATTTACAGCAACTCTCCAAAAAGAAAAAAAGAAGAAAAAAAAAGCCTTGCACTTTGCCAATCTGTTAATGTATGTTGAATAGGAGAAGCATTATTGTAGCCAAGATGTATTGATACTTGGTTGTGCAGTACATGTGTGACATGTAAGAGTGTGTACATGTACAGTTACATGTGTGTACAGCTACTTGTGTGAGTATACATTTGAATAGCATTACTACATGTACATTGCTTCTACTGCACATGTACAGTTGGCATCACTATGGGTGTCAGGCCTCACACTGGTGAGGGTGCACATATACACTATGGGTGTCAGGCCTCACACTGGTGAGGGTGCACATCACTATGGGTGTCAGGCCTCACACTGGTGAGGGTACACATCACTATGGGTGTCAGGCCTCACACTGGTGAGGGTGCACATCACTATGGGTGTCAGGCCTCACACTGGTGAGGGTGCACATCACTATGGGTGTCAGGCCTCACACTGGTGAGGGTGCACATCACTATGGGTGTCAGGCCTCACACTGGTGAGGGTGCACATCACTATGGGTGTCAGGCCTCACACTGATGAGGGTACACACATCAATATGGGTGTCAGGCCTCACACTGGTGAGGGTGCACATCACTATGGGTGTCAGGCCTCACACTGGTGAGGGTGCACATCACTATGGGTTTCAGGCCTCACACTGGTGAGGGTACACATCACTATGGGTTTCAGGCCTCACACTGGTGAGGGTGCACATCACTATGGGTTTCAGGCCTCACACTGGTGAGGGTGCACATCACTATGGGTTTCAGGCCTCACACTGGTGAGGGTACACATCACTATGGGTGTCAGGCCTCACACTGGTGAGGGTGCACATCACTATGGGTGTCAGGCCTCACACTGGTGATGGTACACATCACTATGGGTGTCAGGCCTCACACTGGTGAGGGTGCACATCACTATGGGTGTCAGGCCTCACACTAGTGAGGGTGCACATCACTATGGGTGTCAGGCCTCACACTAGTGAGGGTGCACATCACTATGGGTGTCAGGCCTCACACTGGTGAGGGTGCACATCACTATGGGTGTCAGGCCTCACACTGGTGAGGGTGCACATCACTATGGGTGTCAGGCCTCACACTGGTGAGGGTGCACATCGCTATGGGTGTCAGGCCTCACACTGGTGAGGGTGCACATCGCTATGGGTGTCAGGCCTCACACTGATGAGGGTACGCATCACTATGGGTGTCAGGCCTCACACTGGTGAGGGTGCACATCGCTATGGGTGTCAGGCCTCACACTGGTGAGGGTGCACATCACTATGGGTGTCAGGCCTCACACTGATGAGGGTACACACATCACTATGGGTGTCAGGCCTCACACTGGTGAGGGTGCACATCACTATGGGTGTCAGGCCTCACACTGGTGAGGGTGCACATCACTATGGGTGTCAGGCCTCACACTGGTGAGGGTGCACATCACTATGGGTGTCAGGCCTCACACTGGTGAGGGTACACATCACTATGGGTGTCAGGCCTCACACTGGTGAGGGTGCACATATACACTATGGGTGTCAGGCCTCACACTGGTGAGGGTGCACATCACTATGGGTGTCAGGCCTCACACTGGTGAGGGTACACATCACTATGGGTGTCAGGCCTCACACTGGTGAGGTTGCACATCACTATGGGTGTCAAGCCTCACACTGGTGAGGGTGCACATCGCTATGGGTGTCAGGCCTCACACTGGTGAGGGTGCACATCACTATGGGTGTCAGGCCTCACACTGGTGAGGGTACACATCACTATGGGTGTCAGGCCTCACACTGGTGAGGGTGCACATATACACTATGGGTGTCAGGCCTCACACTGGTGAGGGTGCACATCACTATGGGTGTCAGGCCTCACACTGGTGAGGGTGCACATCACTATGGGTGTCAGGCCTCACACTGGTGAGGGTGCACATCACTATGGGTGTCAGGCCTCACACTGGTGAGGGTACACATCACTATGGGTGTCAGGCCTCACACTGGTGAGGGTACACATCACTATGGGTGTCAGGCCTCACACTGGTGAGGGTGCACATCACTATGGGTGTCAGGCCTCACACTGGTGAGGGTACACATCACTATGGGTGTCAGGCCTCACACTGGTGAGGGTGCACATATACACTATGGGTGTCAGGCCTCACACTGGTGAGGGTGCACATCACTATGGGTGTCAGGCCTCACACTGGTGAGGGTGCACATCACTATGGGTGTCAGGCCTCACACTGGTGAGGGTACACATCACTATGGGTGTCAGGCCTCACACTGGTGAGGGTGCACATCACTATGGGTGTCAGGCCTCACACTGGTGAGGGTGCACATCACTATGGGTGTCAGGCCTCACACTGGTGAGGGTGCACATCACTATGGGTGTCAGGCCTCACACTAGTGAGGGTACACATCACTATGGGTGTCAGGCCTCACACTGGTGAGGGTGCACATCACTATGGGTGTCAGGCCTCACACTGGTGAGGGTGCACATCACTATGGGTGTCAGGCCTCACACTGGTGAGGGTACGCATCACTATGGGTGTCAGGCCTCACACTGGTGAGGGTGCACATCACTATGGGTGTCAGGCCTCACACTGGTGAGGGTGCACATCGCTATGGGTGTCAGGCCTCACACTGGTGAGGGTGCACATCACTATGGGTGTCAGGCCTCACACTGGTGAGGGTGCACATCACTATGGGTGTCAGGCCTCACACTGGTGAGGGTGCACATCACTATGGGTGTCAGGCCTCACACTGGTGAGGGTACACATCACTATGGGTGTCAGGCCTCACACTGGTGAGGGTGCACATCGCTATGGGTATCAGGCCTCACACTGGTGAGGGTGCACATCACTATGGGTGTCAGGCCTCACACTGGTGAGGGTGCACATCGCTATGGGTGTCAGGCCTCACACTGGTGAGGGTGCACATCGCTATGGGTGTCAGGCCTCACACTGATGAGGGTACGCATCACTATGGGTGTCAGGCCTCACACTGGTGAGGGTGCACATCGCTATGGGTGTCAGGCCTCACACTGGTGAGGGTGCACATCACTATGGGTGTCAGGCCTCACACTGATGAGGGTACGCATCACTATGGGTGTCAGGCCTCACACTGGTGAGGGTGCACATCACTATGGGTGTCAGGCCTCACACTGATGAGGGTACACACATCACTATGGGTGTCAGGCCTCACACTGGTGAGGGTGCACATCACTATGGGTGTCAGGCCTCACACTGGTGAGGGTGCACATCACTATGGGTGTCAGGCCTCACACTGGTGAGGGTGCACATCACTATGGGTGTCAGGCCTCACACTGGTGAGGGTACACATCACTATGGGTGTCAGGCCTCACACTGGTGAGGGTGCACATATACACTATGGGTGTCAGGCCTCACACTGGTGAGGGTGCACATCACTATGGGTGTCAGGCCTCACACTGGTGAGGGTACACATCACTATGGGTGTCAGGCCTCACACTGGTGAGGTTGCACATCACTATGGGTGTCAAGCCTCACACTGGTGAGGGTGCACATCGCTATGGGTGTCAGGCCTCACACTGGTGAGGGTGCACATCACTATGGGTGTCAGGCCTCACACTGGTGAGGGTACACATCACTATGGGTGTCAGGCCTCACACTGGTGAGGGTGCACATATACACTATGGGTGTCAGGCCTCACACTGGTGAGGGTGCACATCACTATGGGTGTCAGGCCTCACACTGGTGAGGGTGCACATCACTATGGGTGTCAGGCCTCACACTGGTGAGGGTGCACATCACTATGGGTGTCAGGCCTCACACTGGTGAGGGTACACAACACTATGGGTGTCAGGCCTCACACTGGTGAGGGTACACATCACTATGGGTGTCAGGCCTCACACTGGTGAGGGTGCACATCACTATGGGTGTCAGGCCTCACACTGGTGAGGGTACACATCACTATGGGTGTCAGGCCTCACACTGGTGAGGGTGCACATATACACTATGGGTGTCAGGCCTCACACTGGTGAGGGTACACATCACTATGGGTGTCAGGCCTCACACTGGTGAGGGTGCACATCACTATGGGTGTCAGGCCTCACACTGGTGAGGGTACACATCACTATGGGTGTCAGGCCTCACACTGGTGATGGTACACATCACTATGGGTGTCAGGCCTCACACTGGTGAGGGTACACATCACTATGGGTGTCAGGCCTCACACTGGTGAGGGTGCACATCACTATGGGTGTCAGGCCTCACACTGGTGAGGGTGCACATCACTATGGGTGTCAGGCCTCACACTGGTGAGGGTGCACATCACTATGGGTGTCAGGCCTCACACTGGTGAGGGTGCACATCACTATGGGTGTCAGGCCTCACACTGGTGAGGGTGCACATCGCTATGGGTGTCAAGCCTCACACTGGTGAGGGTGCACATCACTATGGGTGTCAGGCCTCACACTGGTGAGGGTACACATCACTATGGGTGTCAGGCCTCACTCTGATGAGGGTGCACATCACTATGGGTGTCAGGCCTCACACTGGTGAGGGTGCACATCACTATGGGTGTCAGGCCTCACACTAGTGAGGGTGCACATATACACTATGGGTGTCAGGCCTCACACTAGTGAGGGTGCACATCACTATGGGTGTCAGGCCTCACACTAGTGAGGGTGCACATCACTATGGGTGTCAGGCCTCACACTGGTGAGGGTGCACATCACTATGGGTGTCAGGCCTCACACTGGTGAGGGTACACATCACTATGGGTGTCAGGCCTCACACTGGTGAGGGTGCACATATACACTATGGGTGTCAGGCCTCACACTGGTGAGGGTGCACATCACTATGGGTGTCAGGCCTCACACTGGTGAGGGTGCACATCACTATGGGTGTCAGGCCTCACACTGGTGAGGGTGCACATCACTATGGGTGTCAGGCCTCACACTGGTGAGGGTACACATCACTATGGGTGTCAGGCCTCACACTGGTGAGGATGCACATCACTATGGGTGTCAGGCCTCACACTGGTGAGGGTACACATCACTATGGGTGTCAGGCCTCACACTGGTGAGGGTGCACATATACACTATGGGTGTCAGGCCTCACACTGGTGAGGGTGCACATCACTATGGGTGTCAGGCCCCACACTGGTGAGGGTGCACATCACTATGGGTTTCAGGCCTCACACTGGTGAGGGTACACATCACTATGGGTGTCAGGCCTCACACTGGTGAGGGTGCACATCACTATGGGTGTCAGGCCTCACACTGGTGAGGGTACACATCACTATGGGTGTCAGGCCTCACACTGATGAGGATGCACATCACTATGGGTGTCAGGCCTCACACTGGTGAGGGTACACATCACTATGGGTGTCAGGCCTCACACTGGTGAGGGTGCACATCACTATGGGTGTCAGGCCTCACACTGGTGAGGGTACACATCACTATGGGTGTCAGGCCTCACACTGGTGAGGGTGCACATCACTATGGGTGTCAGGCCTCACACTGGTGAGGGTGCACATCACTATGGGTGTCAGGCCTCACACTGATGAGGGTACACACATCACTATGGGTGTCAGGCCTCACACTGGTGAGGGTGCACATCACTATGGGTTTCAGGCCTCACACTGGTGAGGGTGCACATCACTATGGGTGTCAGGCCTCACACTGATGAGGGTATACACATCACTATGGGTGTCAGGCCTCACACTGGTGAGGGTGCACATCACTATGGGTGTCAGGCCTCACATTGGTGAGGGTGCACATCACTATGGGTGTCAGGCCTCACACTGGTGAGGGTACACATCACTATGGGTGTCAGGCCTCACACTGGTGAGGGTACACATCACTATGGGTGTCAGGCCTCACACTGGTGGGGGTACACATCACTATGCGTGTCAGGCCTCACACTGGTGAGGGTGCACATCACTATGGGTGTCAGGCCTCACACTGGTGAGGGTGCACATCACTATGGGTGTCAGGCCTCACACTGGTGAGGGTGCACATCACTATGGGTGTCAGGCCTCACACTGGTGAGGGTGCACATCACTATGGGTGTCAGGCCTCACACTGGTGAGGGTGCACATCACTATGGGTGTCAGGCCTCACACTGGTGAGGGTACACATCACTATGGGTGTCAGGCCTCACACTGGTGAGGGTGCACATCACTATGGGTGTCAGGCCTCACACTGGTGAGGGTGCACATCACTATGGGTGTCAGGCCTCACACTGGTGAGGGTGCACATCACTATGGGTGTCAGGCCTCACACTGGTGAGGGTGCACATCACTTTGGGTGTCAGGCCTCACACTGGTGAGGGTGCACATCACTATGGGTGTCAGGCCTCACACTGGTGAGGGTGCACATCACTATGGGTGTCAGGCCTCACACTGGTGAGGGTACACATCACTATGGGTGTCAGGCCTCACACTGGTGAGGGTACACACATCACTATGGGTGTCAGGCCTCACACTGGTGAGGGTGCACATCACTATGGGTGTCAGGCCTCACACTGGTGAGGGTACACATCACTATGGGTGTCAGGCCTCACACTGGTGAGGGTGCACATCGCTATGGGTGTCAGGCCTCACACTGGTGAGGGTGCACATCACTATGGGTGTCAGGCCTCACACTGGTGTGGGTGCACATCACTATGGGTGTCAGGCCTCACACTGGTGAGGGTGCACATCACTATGGGTGTCAGGCCTCACACTGGTGAGGGTGCACATCACTATGGGTGTCAGGCCTCACACTGGTGAGGGTGCACATCACTATGGGTGTCAGGCCTCACACTGGTGAGGGTGCACATCACTATGGGTGTCAGGCCTCACACTGGTGAGGGTGCACATCACTATGGGTGTCAGGCCTCACACTAGTGAGGGTGCACATCACTATGGGTGTCAGGCCTCACACTGGTGAGGGTACACATCACTATGGGTGTCAGGCCTCACACTGGTGAGGGTGCACATCACTATGGGTGTCAGGCCTCACACTGGTGAGGGTACACATCACTATGGGTGTCAGGCCTCACACTGGTGAGGGTGCACATCGCTATGGGTGTCAGGCCTCACACTGGTGAGGGTGCACATCACTATGGGTGTCAGGCCTCACACTGGTGTGGGTGCACATCACTATGGGTGTCAGGCCTCACACTGGTGAGGGTGCACATCACTATGGGTGTCAGGCCTCACACTGGTGAGGGTGCACATCACTATGGGTGTCAGGCCTCACACTGGTGAGGGTGCACATCACTATGGGTGTCAGGCCTCACACTGGTGAGGGTGCACATCACTATGGGTGTCAGGCCTCACACTGGTGAGGGTGCACATCACTATGGGTGTCAGGCCTCACACTAGTGAGGGTGCACATCACTATGGGTGTCAGGCCTCACACTGGTGAGGGTACACATCACTATGGGTGTCAGGCCTCACACTGGTGAGGGTACACATATTTGGAACTTCTGACATTTCCATGTTTCCTGTTATTTTCATTTGAACACCACACCAGTACACTGAGGCATATTTGTTATTTAATATGCTGCACTGTAGCTAGTGAATGTACTACATGTACATGTACCATACATACATGTACTCTTCAAATTTCTGTGACAACCCTCCCTCCCTCCCTCCCTTTCTCCTCCTCCTCCTCTTCTTCCTCACCTCATCTCCTCCTCCCCTCCTCATCCTCCTCCCTCCTCTCCTCCTCCTCTCCTCCTCCTCCTCCTCTCCTCCTCCTCCTCCTCTCCTCCTCTCCTCCTCCTCCTCTCCTCCTCCTCTCCTCTACTCCTACTCCTCTCCTCCTTCTCCTCCCCCTCAGACCCATGCTTCTACTACACGGCTTACGTGGCTGTTTCAAGACTCAGACTTTGCCTTTTCCTTGAGCCCTTTGCTATGGCCATAGCTGTCCTTATCTTGGACGTTCCCTACGACATCCTTGGGGTTAAGCTGGTCTGGTGGACATGGCATGACACAGATCCTAACCTTTTTGAGAGAACTTACTATGTTCCTTGGACCAGGTGTGTGGTTATCATGTTTCAAGATAATGGAGTCCCTCCAAACTACATGCACCTGTATAGGCACACCTTCCCTGCACACTCATCTGTGCAATGTGCATCCATGTTGTCTGCATGCTTCATAAAACATGTACAGGAACATTTTACGTGCATGTAACGTAGAATATATTATTGCATGCAACATACGTATACATGTATATATGTATATAAAATATATTGTGTGCATGTCACATATACAAGTTCATGCATAGAACATGTGGTATGCATGTAACATTAACACGTTGCATATATATGCTTGCTTGTTTATTTAGTATACATGTGCACATGAATGCATGCAAGAATATCTGGAAGGGCACTTCAATTGAGCAAATAATATTAATAGCATAGTGTATTTAACGAATGGCATGTATGTTAACATGTACAGTATGCACACCACATAATGGTATATGGTACATGCACAATGGGTGAATTGTTAGTACATGCACATGAGACAGGTGCAAACCGATTGATTCTAAGACACTATCAGGTTAAAGTTGATAAACTTTCTGAACCAATAAGCTTAAACTTGAGGGAGGGAGGGAGGGAGGGAGGGAGGGAGGGAGGGAGGGAGGGAGGGAGGGAGGGAGGGTGGGTGGGTGGGAGGGAAGGAGGGAGGGATGGAGGGATGGAGGGATGGGTGGGGGATGGAGGATGGGAGGAAGAGAGGGAGGGAGGGATGAGGAAGGATGGCAGTTCTGAAAAGTGGGGGGAGTTTGTTAGCGTACTGAGGGAGGGGCATGTACATTGATTTGCTTTTCCCTCTCAATGCCATCACCTGCACTATTCAACCCTTTCCCACAGCTACATGTTCCACCTTACCTTCACTTCCACCTTCCTCCTCGTGCTCAACATGTCCCGAGCCATGCTTGCTTGCAGTGATGGCAGCAGTGGTGTGGACGGGGAGAAGGTTCCCTCGGGCGGCTGCTTTGCGGGATTTGTGGGTGTGGTCTTGGCAGGGTGCCTCACCATGCCCCTGGCTGTGCTGGGCCAGCTGCTGCCCCTGAGCAACTTCCCCCATGATGTGTACGGCATCCACACCGAGGTCCTGTTCTGGATCCTGCTGGGAACTTATGTCCTTTTGGTATGGATTGGGGACAGGAACTGCACTCCTGAGACGAGGCTGAGTAGTGGGGAGTCAGGTCGGTGCATTTGCATTGTGGGAGTAGTAGTGTGGGTAAACTCACCTGCCAACTGCTATTAATAATGTTATTTACATGTGCCACATACATGGTAATGTGTACATATCGTATACATGTACTGGGTATTCCGCAATCAAGGAAATATGTTTATGAATTAACCACAAACAGTTTCATTATTATTAAACATCCTACCAGCGAAAGAATATATGCCGGTGAAAATATTCGCTAATTGATAATCGATCAAAACCAAACCCCAACCCACAAACTTTCAACCCTTAATATCTCACTTGATGACAGTTTGCAGCTTAATATTTATTTGCTTGCCTTTTAGTGGTTAGTACAAAGGAAATGTTAGAGCTACACGTTTTTACATTGTACATGTATATAAGTGTATATTTTGTGTATGGTGTTGTATTGGAATTATTAATTTGTTTACATCAGCACAATAGTGGTACTGTTTGCAGCAATTAAAAGTACGAAACTGTTGATTTTAAACTATGTTACTTGATTGCAGAACACCCAGATCACCTATCATTTGCACTTGGTGGTCAAATATATGGCTATACTGAAAATAAGCTGGGTGAGAGGTGGGTGGGCATTAAATAGGATCTTGGAATTTTTTTTTTAAACCAGATAATGTGTAGGTACCTGGTGTTTTGCACAGTACTGGTACTGTTGAATGACATAACTGATTCTTGTGTCTGTTGAGGTGTCAGTCAAGCTGTGCACTTGAAAAGGCCGCATCAAAATATACATGTCATACGTATATGTATGACATGTATTTTTTGATGGCCAAGCCTTGACATGTGGTGAATAGAATGGTAAGCCCCTCCTCCCCGCCTCCTACCCAAAGTCTTCATTCATATGGCATGAACCAGGGAAAGTAAAATAATCATGAACAAACAAATCAATTATGAATATAGAATTATATAAATATGACATGTATTTTTTGGTGGACCTTGAATTGCAGTTTTATTATTATTATTATTATAGTACATTTTTTGAACGTCCAAAACTATTTACATGTATTGTTTTACACACTACACAAGTTGAAAGGACCTTGAGTGAGACAGTAACACGGTAAATGTCAATTAATGATGATTTACCGTAGTAATGATCGGGATTGCAACTACTAACTCGAAAATTTCTTCGTATTTACTCACCGGGTAACTAAAGTTAAGGTTAATAAAATATATGATGAAAAACCATTACAACAAGCACAGAAAACAACAACAAAATAACACAACAAAAGAATGAAAGAATAGTGTTAATCAGATTTTGGTAATTCTGCAGGTAGTCCAGCACTATCATCGATTCCAACTCTGCTTCTCCACTTGGTGCGAGAACCACACAAGCAAAGATTTATTGCTCGAAGTATTGCAAAAGAAAGCTTTGTACGCAGCCATCCTGTGGTTTGCCCGAGTGGTTTGACATCCCATTTAATGCTTATGCTTTGGGCTAGCGTTTTTAGTAAGAAATTTGCCTCTCTACCCAGCATTCCATCAGTAGATACAACAAAAGGGGTAAAAGATGCTCGACGTGCTTCAGCTGCACTGTTGTATTTCCTTTTCTTCTCACAATGTACACGTATCATTACTGTTTATCAATTATTTCATTCCATCATACCAACAGCTTCGCGTCGTCACAGAAACACAGAGATTGTTCTGGCTCTGGCAGTGTACTATCTCTTCATATTGGCAGTCCTCGTTGTGGCCCACCCAGAGAACTACTCATCCACTGGTCTGCACCAGACCATAGGGAATTGCAGTGTCATTACTCACACCACTACCGGTCTTGGACATGTAAGTGCAATCACAGCTTACATTTATATGAAGTGTCCTGAAATGAAGTAGAGTTTTCTAATACAATCAAATACATGGTGGTGATGTGTAGCATTAAACTCTACTAACACGAGAAGGAATCATTGTCAAAGACATTAAAATCGAACTAACTAAAATCAAATCAAATGAGCATGTATTTTTTAAAATTTGATTTGATTGATCTGATTGAAGTGGTTTCAGTAGCATTGTACATGTACAGATAACACAAAAACAACTTATAATAATTGTTAACTAAACAATTATGTAGTTTATTTTGTCTAGGTAGTCTCTGTGTTTATTATCATGTATTATTTAATTATCTTGTATTATATTATAACAATTATGTAGTTGAAATTTAGTAATATGAATAGTCATTTAATTAGGAATTTTTTTAAATCTTCAAAATTAATGGTCTTAAACTTATGAGCAAAATAACTTCAATAGTCTGATTTTGGTTTCAGTTTAGTTATGCAGTGGTTAATTTTTGCTATTCTATAATTGCACTTCTTTTAGCAATGACTACCAGTTAATTAAAAATTTGCTTTTAATGATAGATCGTCGCCTACAGGCACGTTAACCTACACATGTACATGTAGGCTTGCTTGGTTGAATGAGCTCCAAAGTGAATTAAAAACGAAGCCCTATGCTTAAGTGTTACATTATTCAAGTTCAAAGTTCTAAATGCCATTGAATGCGAGGACCATAGGTTGCAATAGAATGCCTACATGTAAGCGTTTGTTCGGTCTATCATTAAATCTTTCCCTGGCCACTCAATGTGGATAATGTATATGTACACATTTAAATTAAGATGTCAGCACACTACTGAACCAGTGTGATGTCATATTCCCTTTTCAATTAACCACTTGATTTCTTCAACTCCTTAAACCACCAATATGCATGCATATATGCATGCATATTGGAAAAACAGTCTATAGGTTGCATTGCATGCACCAGAATGGCCTAGGGTCAACACGTATGACTGAAGGACTGTTGGTTTTTGAAAGGGGAGCAGGAACTAATGGCTGCGAGTGTGTGCATAATGGCATCTCTAATAAGGACCACTTGTTTAAATATATGCAAATCAAGTAGTACTCATCAAATAAGAATACATGGTGAAATAATGTTATGAAATCAACATATACTGTCAAAGCCCTCTATCATCTAAGTTAAAGTTAATTATGATTATGCAGTTAACCATCATTGATTTCAAGTTACTATCTCCAATAGTGCATTATTCATGTTTAGGGTTCTAAAGTTATTGAGGTTCAAGCTACTAATTTTAATAAACATTTGGGAGATTAATAATGTCAACATACAATGGCGTTATATACTTTTAGATGCTTTATGTTTCCCATTATAGCTTTCTTATTCATATCACACCATTTCTCTATCATAAAATGTATTTTGGGGTCTTGTGCTAACTCCTTGCCATTATTGTGGAGTCTGCTAACTGGTAAACAGGTTCAAAACTGCCATATCTTTTGTTAGGAACAATCAAATTCAGTTTGTACATAGAAAAGTCGTGTAGATATTGAGATACACATGTATTCTTTGAAATATTTCCCATATTCCCGTTTAGCAAATCTCATTCTAAGTAGTTCAAATTTGCTTGTAGCAGATAAACTTTTGATTGCACTATATTTTAAAGTTACTCATCAAGTTTACAGTCTATCACGCACTTGTGCATGTATGTACATGTAGCTAGCAGTACAATCATCAAGGGAGTAAATACCCTGCCATAATTATCTTGCAATTATAATTATCTTGCAGAAGCTACCAAAACGCCCGTTCCTGTGTGCTTCCAACTATGATGAACCATTCTCTCTGCTGTGTGCCAACTCCCCCCACCCTGCAGTCAGTGGGATGTCCTTCTACACCATCTGTGGTACTGCATTTCCCAACCTGGCTGAGTACAAGTGCATCATCCTTGCTGCATGTCTAATGGGTGTGGTATTTAACTATCAGTTACTGTTCAAGTCTGGATTGAAATCACAGAAACAGAAGAAAAACTAGGACCTGAATGGGAAGTCTATCAATCAAATGTCTATTTTGTAATAATTCTTGATTGAAATTACGTATCTTTTTGATAAAGGCATTTTATCAGCAGTAAATATTTGATAAAAGTGATGGATGTATTCTAATATAAGATACGAGGTTTCTATGATTTTCAGATACCAGCCAATAGGCAGGATTTCATAGCACCATTTTCGAATTAGAGATGCTTGTTTACTGTATAGAGAAGTATGGCTTATACTCTGGTCTCTGGATATGTTAGTTTTAGCCACATATATTATTGTGGTCTGGGCAAAAAACTGACATTTGCAAAATATATTATTTTTCTATGTGCCCTCGGAACATGAGAAGCTATCAAAAACCAAGCATGAGCCTATACTACATTACATACATTTCCATATATATATGTATTTGATACCTGATACCTAAATCTAATTCACTTAATTACGTTTCCACCGGAACAAAAAGTATCTCATACCAATATTTAAGTTAGGTATTCAGTTTTGAATCAAAAAATAACTGAATATTGTTTGTAAACAAAAAAAAAAAGGGGGGGGGGGGAATATTCTCAGCATCCAGTAACTTTCTGTACAAAATCGAATTTGCAAACTTGTCCATTTTTAAGCAGTTGAAAAAAATTACTAGTGATGATCATCTTAACACCTCTTGATTTTCTGGCAAATATTTTTGGGGTCAGTTTGATACCTTCTGCCAATATCACAGTGGTTTTGCGATCAGTAGAATACTGCACATGCACCTTTCCTAAATGTGCAATTAAACTTACTGCTACTATACGCCTGAACAAAGCGGCATAAAAGTATACGGCGTTAGGATTGCGATAGGCACATTGAGAACTCGCGGGTAGCTTTGTCGTCAAAATTCAAGACTTAGTTTATAGATAGCGAGATGAATATTACTCGCCAACGTCGGGATATTGCGTGTTCTTATTTAAAAATCACACAGTTAAGCCTTACAAATCCGATCCGAATTATTACCCTTATAAATAAATGTGACAGTACGCTATATCAAATGTACCGCGTAACTCGTTTCACTTAATTCACTCTGTAAAGGCCTGGGTACTGGAACTGTGGGGCCGTTCATAAATTACGTCACGCCAAAGGCTTTACAAAGGACAATTGTGACGGTTTGTGACGGGGGGGGGGGGGGGGGGGAGGTAGGATGGCGTGATGTCACATTTTGAATTATTAAAAATTCATGGTGACTATTTAATTAAAGGTTACAGTACTCAAATTGATTCATGTCGTCAGTGGGTTCACTCGCAATCTCTCTATTTCGCATCAAAAGTGATGCTGCAGAAACATATACATGGTGCACGTGGTTCATAAGCAAGCTCCAGTTGAAGGCTTGAAGCTAAGCCCCCAAGCGGGACAGGCCAATACCAGTTACTGCCCTGACTCAGGCAGAAAGAATTGATGGCAATAAATGCCGATAATTGCATTCGTACCAGGAGAACCGTCTGGAACAGGCAGACTGGATGATGAAGGCTGATTGATCATCCGATCGTAGGAACCCCTGAAATAATTATCTTTCAGTTCAGTATATAAGATGCATATGCTGGCGATTGGAAGTAAATGGAGTTGCCCGCACGCGATAACTGTTTCCGTGAACCGGCTTTGGTTGCATTAATGGCACGAAACTGGCCAAATACATGTATGCACGCTCGAAGGCGACAAAGCAGATTATTCGTGGGGAAGGAGGGGGACCCTAACGAGGGGGTTATTGTGACGTTAATTTGTGTGGCATAAGTTATTAACAGCCCCTCTTGTTATCACGTTGATTGGTGTTAATTGGGTTGGTTTCCAACCCCTTCCCTCCAATATCCATGCCGGTGTTAAGGCGCCCTATACCAAGGCAACGGTGCAATTTTAAAGATATATAAAGTCGCGACGCCACTTGAAAAAACCATAACGCTTGAATCAAGGGTAGAAAAAAAAATACAAGAAAAGATCGAAGGCAATGGCGCCAACTGCCTGTCCACTGACGATTCTGCTGATGTTAACTTCCGTGCACCATTTCTCGCCGCTGCCCGTGTCTTCAAGGCCGTACCACAGCAGCCATTCATTGCGAGAACATGCGAAACGCCAATCTACCAATTGGAACCTTCCAGATGGCGTGAACGTATCCAAGTTCATCTTATCTGTGTACGACGATATAGTATCCAGACCTACAATTAATGAAAACCAGCCACAGCCCAATATAGTCCGCTCTATTAATGCCTTACCAGGTATGTACGTGCTACTTAGTTTTTTGTTGTGTGTGCATGGGAAGCTTTAATGGGGAAAACCAGCCGAATGACGTCACTATTTACTAACCATCGATATCATTTGTTTTGATCTCTCCTTGCATAGGATCTGGAGCCAGTTGTGATGAATTTTACTTCAATTTGACCACCACAAATGGGCGAGAGGTCGTTTTCCGAGCGGACTTTCGCATCACGCTTGGATTCAACCGTAAATTTAACGGGATATGGCCGGCCGTGTACGCCGTGCAAGACTTAGATTCGAGCATACTTCCGTACAACCGGATAACGAACAACAGCGGGGACAGCTACTCACTCATCGTCAATGTAGACCAGCTGGTTACTGGGTGGGTGTTCAACATCGACACTATTCCGACCAAGATGAAGGGTTTCAGGCTGGTGTTCTTCAACACGCCTATGGACTACTACAACAAGAACCCAATAAACGCGTGTACCGGTTCGTCCCCCATCACGTTCGTCGCAAGCTCGATGGACGACCATCCCGCGTTAGTGATTTACTCACGTGATCCAGACGCGAGCCTGTTCGCCGCGCGGGCACTTCTCAAAGGCCTTTCCGACCCCGATTCGGCTGTCTCAAGGGATGTCGAGAGACATGCACGCTCGTCCGCGGGGTGTGGATTGAACTCGCTGGTATTCCAGGCATCGACGCTGAACTCTATCCCCTTAATCGCCAACCAGCAGATCATGTTCCCTTCTTCCTACAACGGCGGCATATGCGGTGGACCGTGTTATGGATCGTATCCGGACAAAAACGCGCCCGCCATTGCCCTCATCACCCATTACATAACTAGGATGGCCTCCGCAGGCTACACGCAGTGCTGCGCTCCCGTCCAGTTTGGCTCTGTGTCTTTTGTCAGCACGCCCACAGGCACCAGTAGCGGGACCACCACGATAACCACCCTGGCCAACATGGTGGTCACAGATTGCACCTGTTTAGATATCACCTCAAACTGATGCATGTACCTCCATACATCAGATAGCATAGCACTTCACTTAGCGTTTTCACCTTTCTCTATAATTATGTAGTTTGTATGAGTTATATATCACTTACATGTATACATGTGATTATGTTAAAGATAGACCCAAGCTTCTTTCATATATACCATAGTCAAGAGGTTTGCTTATGCATCGTGGTCAATTGCTGCCCTCACATCAGTTACCCTGTCATATACAGTGCTACCTTCGGAATAGCAGAAAGTTATCACCTCGGAGCTGACTGCGGGAAAAAAGGCTGTTTGTTGGAAACTAAGCAGTTTTCATCTCATCAGTACGACAATAAGTAGTGAACATAGCTAGCTCAGCTCCTATTTCCCGCTATTTCAAGTTGATAGCATTTCGATATTCAGAGGTGTATATAGCACTGTAACAAGTTATCGTCATGGAATATCTAAATTTAATACCGCCTATTAGCCCTTGTTTTTCGAGGTGATAACTTCCCGCTATTTTAGCAACAAGTCTAACAACAACAATAGGTGTTCTGGAAACATCATTTACATGTAAGCCTTACATTAGCTCCTCCTTCAACCGCACAAACAGTACTAAAATCTGTTGTCCCTCCTTCAATCATTTGGCCCCTCCTTCAATCATTTGGCCCCTCCTTCAATCATTTGGCCCCTCCTTCAATCATTTGGCCCCTCCTTCAATCATTTGGCCCCTCCTTCAATCATTTGGCTCCTCCTTCAATCAGGTGGCCCCTACAACCATGTGCCTTCTACAACCATGTGGCCTCTCAATCTGATATTGTTTACCTTAAGAAGTAGTTTGAACAATACCTACCTTTCACCACCTCCTCAAGTTTTCCAGTTGCAGACCAAAGAAGCAAGACTTGTACGTGTGTTAACATAGAAGGAGACTGACAGTCTATGCCGCACTGTACACTGAATTGAAGGCGATTATTCCTCCCCCCTGAGAAGAGCAGATCCAACAGTGTTAACACAGCATGTGTGAAATGGGATGTGTATATGTATTCTTTGCATGAGGCTAAGAATAGTGACTGGGGGATCTTGCAATGGTTCAGTATGGCATTGAAGTCCGAGTGGTATAACTGGAAATGATGTAAATACCTTGGGTTGGTGGAAAGGAGGGAGATAGGATTGGGGGGGAGGGGGGGGGAGGGGAATGCAGACATTGAAGTTAGTAAATTCTTAGGTGCATGGTTATATGCTGGGGCAGAGAGGAGGATGGTACAAACTGCAAAAGTTTCAGAAAATGTGTGCCACACGTTCTACAAAGCCAATTATAAATAATTAACCTCCTTTCCACCCTTTTTCTCCCTCCCTCCCTCCCTCCCTCCCTCCCTCCCTCCCTCCCTCCCTCCCTCCCCCCCCCTCCCTCCCTCCCTCCCTCCCTCCCTCCCTAGGGTGTGTAACCTCCCCTGAATAATGAAAATCGATTTTTCCGAATACTTTTATCGATTTTTCAGGTTTTTCTGGATCTGAAAATCGATTTTTCCGAATACTTGAAAAAAGAAAATCGATTTTTCCGAATAGGTTTTGACAATTTGCCAGCCGAATACTTAGGTTATTCAGGTTTTCTGCTCATTGAGCCACCTAAATGTACACATCACACCAGAGACCCTCCTACAGCTACCCACATCACACCAGATACCCTCAGCACACAAACACACCTACCCCCATCACACCAGATGCCCTCAGCACACAAACACACCTACCCCATCACACCAGAAGCCTTCAGCACACAAACACACCTACCCCCATCACACCAGATGCCCTCATGAGGTACACAACCATAGCTACCTCCGTCACACCAGACACCTTACTACAACCAGAGATAATATATATATTATCTCTGCTACAACTAACCACATTACACCAGATCAGTAGCCTCAGCAGGGATCCACAGCTACCTACATCACACCAGATGCACTCAGCACACAACCACAGCTACCTAGATAGGCCTAAATCACTTGGCCTAACCACATACCTAGTTGGGCGTGTCCCGACCTAAGTTAGCGTGGCCACGCTGAGCTTTACCAGTACGTACAGTCTACAGATGTACACATCGCACTTGATGCCAAAAGAATAGAACCACAGATGATGTTTACGCACCACCAGCCATGCAACCTCCATTTCACCATCGCGAGTTTTGAAAATCCTAGTAACTAAGCAAGCCTTAGTATGATCGCGGCAATATCAGAGAGATTGATGCAAGAAGCCAGCTGGTTCGAAATACACTAAGCGAACTGACTTTGATTTGCAGCTGGAGCTGTCCGTCGTCATGACACCTGAAGAGGGAGATCTCTTTTGGCTACATGTAGTTCGATCGAATTACTGCCCGTGTATTTGATCTCGTCCCCACGTATATATTTATAGTAACAACAGTGACGTTATTTAGAAGTAATTATTGTACATGTAATATCGTAAACGCGTATCCGGATATCGTCATAAAAAGGTATTCGAATAATGGGCGAATTGTCGATGCGGACGACGAATACCTAAGTACCTCCGAATGGAGATTCACAAACCGGTTATTTCGAATAGAACAAATCCAATAATCGATTTTTCCGAGTAATGCTAAATTACTATTCGAACGGATAGGTTTTTGCGAATATCCGAATAACCCGAATAACCTGATAACCGGTTACACACCCTATCCCTCCCTCCCTCCCTCCCTCCCTCCCTCCCTCCCTCCCTCCCTCCCTCCCTCCCTCCCTCCCTCCCTCCCTCCCTCCCTCCCTCCCTCCCTCCCTCCCTCCCTCCCTCCCTCCCTCCCTCCCTCCCTCCCTCCCTCCCTCCCTCCCTCCCTCCCTCCCTCCCTCCCTCCCTCCCTCCCTCCCTCCCTCCCTCCCTCCCTCCCTCCCTCCCTCCCTCCCTCCCTCCCTCCCTCCCTCCCTCCCTCCCTCCCTCCCTCCCTCCCTCCCTCCCTCCCTCCCTCCCTCCCTCCCTCCCTCCCTCCCTCCCTCCCTCCCTCCCTCCCTCCCTCCCTCCCTCCCTCCCTCCCTCCCTCCCTCCCTCCCTCCCTCCCTCCCTCCCTCCCTCCCTCCCTCCCTCCCTCCCTCCCTCCCTCCCTCCCTCCCTCCCTCCCTCCCTCCCTCCCTCCCTCCCTCCCTCCCTCCCTCCCTCCCTCCCTCCCTCCCTCCCTCCCTCCCTCCCTCCCTCCCTCCCTCCCTCCCTCCCTCCCTCCCTCCCTCCCTCCCTCCCTCCCTCCCTCCCTCCCTCCCTCCCTCCCTCCCTCCCTCCCTCCCTCCCTCCCTCCCTCCCTCCCTCCCTCCCTCCCTCCCTCCCTCCCTCCCTCCCTCCCTCCCTCCCTCCCTCCCTCCCTCCCTCCCTCCCTCAGAAAGTAGCAGAGCAAGTGATGAGAATGTTTCTATTAGAAATGAATTCATTGATTGCAGAAAGAGAGTGCAGTGCGTACTCCCCCCCCCCCCCCCCCCCCCCCTTCTACGACTATAATTGCATATGCTAAAAATACCATGAGAGATGTGAAGGCAAGGGAGGTGTTAGGACATGGTAGTACTATGTTTAGTAATCACTTTGTCTTGAAATCACTGCAGGTAGCACCAAATCTTCCCTTTATTATTCTGTTCAAACTCTATGCAGCAAATTGCATACTCGAGATCCATAGTCGATTAATTGATGGGCACGTATGCACGTGTTAAGGGCGTGATCAGTGCTGTTTGTCCATATGTTACAGACTTGTGTACAGTGTGCCCTGAAATAGTCACCTTGGATGTTGAGTTTGATGCCTCTACTGAGGAATCTGGTATTTCCCCAGGATATTTTAGCACTTGCACTCTATGTATGTTCTCATGATACTAACAAATAAAAAGGAAACCTTTGGAGGGTACCGGTAGTAAACATCGAGAGAGGGACCCGCACAAGTAAGGAAATAACTCGTTGCTTGAGGGGTCAGTTTTTTTTTTTTGTTTTTTTTTTTGTTTTTTTTTTTAACCGGGGAAAGCATAGGATTGCATGGGATCGATGCAAAGTCCGTTACGTATACTTTAATAATCAGATATTACATTCTGGATACGTAACCTTGAACGACACATTCTATATGTATTCCCCATATGCTATGCTAGTGCACGGTGCCACTGTTTCGGTGTATGTGATTTTGCGACAATTGTTCCAGTTGTGACCGCGCTTTGCACGAGGAATGAATGGTTTTCATGCCCCTGTAATACCCTTGTCTCTCTAATTCAACTGGAACTTAATGACTTAACTCGTGATCACTCCCACTCAACACTGACATACATCGACGATACACACAATCACTGTTTAAATAGTCTTTCGAAGTCGTGTCCTGGATGGATCCGTCCATTTGTATTGTTTGGGAATCGAAGGGGTCCGGGACACGGATCAGCCTTTCAAACCAGCTGTGCAGCAGTAGTTGTCCCGCCAAGCGCATGTATTAGAACATATAATTATTGACGTCAGCTACAAGTTCCTAGAACAGATTTACGTGACACGACCTCACAAAACATGGATTAAGAATAATATTCACCTATCATTCATAGAAACTAAAGACTACCTTAACAATTTGTTCTGATCAGTATTCTGAATATGTTATAGCAGTCTATAAGAGGGAATACTTCTTATAGAACTGACATGTAGCATAGCGTATTTGTGGAACATACAACAATAATAAAACCATTTATCTTTCAAGCTAGCTCCTGGAGTCCACTTAACTATATGTATGGCCTTGATTAGGACTAATCCTGGCCTGCTTCTACTCCCAACCAGGGCCCTTCAACAGGAAGGGTGGACTGCATGTGTAGCGTGGGAGCTATATTGTGTGTGCTGCATGTGTTTCATGATTTAATGTTTGCAGCTATCCTGTATCGCAGCCAAATACATTCAAATTTTTTGTTTTGGTAGAAATCTTTGCCAAGTAGACATTAATAGCACCATCCACAGGGCCCTTGAGGCAGCACACAGTCCATCCTGCCTGGAACTGTCAGTATCACAATCGGTAGGAATGGGAAAATGTTGGCATCAGTAGCTAGGATACCACTACCCCGGATACCTCTACACCTTCCTAAAGTCTCATGTCACATATAGTGTCCTTGGCCTATATTTATTTTGCCAAGTTACAATAGAAAGAAACTCTGGCCATAGGATTGTTCAAATGATGGTACCTCCCAGCCCAATCAGCAATGCAACTTCAATATTGGGGTGCCATGTGATTGTTTAGTTACTTGATGTAAGTTCTATTATACTGAAGTATGCAAACCAATCCATTGCTAGCACAACGAGGACCTTTAGAAATGTACATGTGTAATTATGTAGCTGTACTATAAAAACATGATTCTCAAAGGCTCTGTAATCACGTTCAGCTTGGATCCAGTCAAGCTCAGAAGTGTCTAGAGATGTGAAAAAGTGGTGTACATCAGTATCAAATAATGACATATCATCAGGGAATAGAGGAAATGGTGTTGTGTGTGCAACACCCACCTGGAAAGCAGCATTCCCTTCCTCTTGCCAAAAACTAGATGACATCTCCTATGGGAGCTCCGAGGATTGTCATGTTTGGCTCATGGGACACTTTCATTTCCAGCAGAAAGCTGTCCATTGATAAATCACCCTGGTACAGTTCATATTTGAAATGTGTAGATGTTGGGTCAAGTAAGCACATAGCACTTTCTATTGCCCCGGTATCTCATTTGTGAGGCGCAATGGAATTTACAAAGCTGATCACCCTTCAATCAAGTCAAGGAAGCAGGATAGGATGGGATCAAACCTAATCCAATATTGAAGACAAACTCAACACACTTAAAAGTTCAAATAAATGGCCAGATTAAATTCAAAAATAAAATCATTTCATACACCTTATATAACGGTCAGGTATCTATCAGTGACTTGGGATGAACTTTGCTACTTTGATTAAGGTGTGACCCTTATCATCACAAATGGACAGATCATCCATTTGCATTTAGGTCAAAGAGGACTGGTGACTGTACATATGAAATGCAATGGATTCAAAAAAGACTGAGCCCTTAATTTTGCACCATTGCTCATACACAGCATGCACATATCAGCGCATGCATTCATCCACATGCTAAATTTACCTATTGTGATTTGATATCATTGTTCTGGGAGTCAAACATCGATCCCTTGGAATCAATGACTATATGATTAAAAATGTGGATTATTGAGCTGTCTAATGGTAAGAGACTCTTGAGTCTGCTGCTGGTGCAACATATCCCCTAATCCGTATAACCCTCCCTCCCTCCTTCCCCCTCCCCTCCCTCCCTCCTTCCCCCTCCCCTCCCTCCCTCCTTCCCCCTCCCCTCCCTCCCTCCTTCCCCCTCCCCTCCCTCCCTCCTTCCCCCTCCCCTCCTTCCCTCCTTCCCCCTCCCTCCTCCCTCCTTCCCCCTCCCCTCCCTCCCTACTTCCCTTTCCCCTCTCTCCCTCCCCCTCCCTCCCTCCCTTGAAAACAATTATGAATCATAATATCGAATGATTTAACATTGCAACTAATCAAAGCCTAATATACTTGCAGTCTGTCAACACCATAGAGATCTTTTATTGCCTGGGCATAATCTTGAGGAACATGACGTAAAGCCTTAATAGTACTGAACACTCCACACCAGTTCTCATGAAGGATCTGCCCCTTCTTCTTGTTTTCCTCAACCATCAAACCATGAATTGCTGTGAAGTTGGCATTATCTAATTTTCTCTCCAAATCCTCAAAATCATCAAAGTAGGTGATGTGGGGCCACACAAAGAAATCTGCAAACTGGAGCCAATAGTATTCGGCCTCCATGTCCTGTGAGGCCTGAAGGTTGGGACTGTAAGGGTGTGTACTGCAAGGGTGTGGCTTCATATCACTGTCCGTTATGTTGCCAACTGCTTTGTGCCCGCCCCCGCACCAGACTTCGGCTAATATGGACCTATCAGCTCCTAGGTCTTTTATTGTTTGAAGGTACTTCATACTGGGGAAAAAGAGTGGAACATTCAGAGCATACAGTTCGGTGATTTTATATGACATTACGGCATAGGGTAGATATATTACTGCTCGATGCTTGATTAGGTCACTAAACTCATACCATGGATACAGCTCTCGTATGTCCACAATCTTAAACTTCCTAATCTTGTTTTTAAAGCCATCGTTCCAATATTTTTCATCTCTAATAAATATAGGAATTTCTTCTCTGGTGGGATTATAGGGATTAGTGCCAACATAGTACCCACTGTAGCTAAACAGAGGAAGCACGTCCAGTCCTGTATAGTGATGGAGCTGTTCAAGGTCATAAACACTTGAGGCTGCAATGACATGCTTAGGGTCTTCCATTGATGCCAGTGCAGCAAGGTGTTCATTGAGACGTTCAAACTCTTCCTTGGTGCACCTCCCCATGCTGTAACGGTGAGCAGGTATAAATATTATGGTTCTGTTGAAGGGCATCCACATTTCACACATGCCAGGCTGGAATAGGCACACGAAGGCATCTGTGTATAGAACCCGAGGGTCCTTCTTATAAAACTCAAAGTTACGCTGAATCATTTGCTCTGTTAGTCGCGTGTTCATACAAGATGTGTCTCTAAAGTCTCTTTCAATCACATCAGACACTGCTCTGTTCATTACCATGCCCCATCTATGCCATACTTCAGGATGGCGAGTTTCTTCCTTTCCAATAGTTAAAAACACCTTTTGACCTAAGGCAATAAGGAGACTTGGAACGTCAACACGAGTTGTAAAGTGGAGATCAGATGTCCAAAATTTTAGTGACGTGTTGATGCTACATGGCTTGTATGTGTTGTGAGTCTTGTGCACCCACATGGAAGAACACTTCTGCAACACATCTGGCATGGTCTGTTTTGCAATCTTATGTAACCACGTGGCCATTGAAATGCTATCAGATGAAACATATGCATCCGAATTGATAGACCTAGCATCCTTTTCAACTGTTGGAAATGAATACTGCATTTGTACCAGCTGCTGTAACCATTCTTTTAACAGTTCAACATCTTGATATCCAATGTGAGCAGCTAGGTACAGATCACCCCACAGCTGCTCTATACATTTCATAAACAGCTTGTGCTTGCACTTCCAAAACATAAGAAACTTCAATAAATGCTGAGTCTTAGCAGAGACATTTCTGCTGGCTGTATATCGTTTGTTATTTAGGCCATCACTTCTGTGAACCACTAGTGGGCGTGGTAAAAACCCCACCTTGAGTCCAGCATCCCAGTACAATCTTTGGGCAATGTAACTTCGCCAGACGTCCCTAACCTGTTCCTCAACAGTGACCGGTAGGTAGAGTGCCCAAAACCCTGGTTGGAAGTGTAGAGTGGACTGAGAATTATAGGGTGAAAATACACCCTCTGGTAGGATCAGAGGCTTTGTCTCCTTGGTTCGGTCAAAAAAGAATGGAATATGCAAACAAGAACTGTACACTTCATCAGCATCAGGTCTGTAGTCAGAGAGAGACTGAAGGACTGCAATAGACCTGCTCTTCACCCTCACAGGTCTTATTTCAGTGTTAGAGCAGTTACCCTTCCTGACGTCATCGAGAGGCAAGCCTCGAGGCCATGATGGCAAGACTGGCGCACCCAGTGCAGGATATGGGTTGTATGTTGGCCATGTGTGATCCTTTGGCTCCATGGCATTTACCTCCGATACACTATGCAGGGCCATAGCATTTTCCAACGATGGGGCTCCTGGGGGTCCAGCTCCTTTGATCCAGAATTTGATCATGTGGTCATCGTCGAAGTCCCATATAACTGTGGCCCCATGCATGCGCAATGGCGTACATATATCCTGCATTCTTGGTAGTAGAGTTCAAGTATACAATACTTTTCTCTCCACATACGAGACGGCCTTGGTAGTGATCAGGGGGTGTTTTATCCGAATAAACAATTACAACGCACCATCCATCGAGATTAAGGAAGCGACTTATTGACACTGAAAACATATCTGCTTTGATGGTGGAAACACCCCACCTTCTGCAAGTACTCAGATATACCTCATCAACGACTGTACACGTTACCTGTGACGTTGTCCACCGTGTGAGCGGTTTGCTTGTGGAACAAGCGGGTGCAAGAGTAGCATTGTGAGGTTTGCAAATGACAGACGGTTCATTTACGATACTATCTCTGGCGTAATCTTCGTATCGAGGCAAGTCCGAAACTATTAAGCTCTTACTTCGAGACAAATAGAAGAATAATGAGACGCATAGCCATAGCAAAGTTGCAAAACACATTCTCAAACTGCATTTTGCTCGGGCCATAGATATAGTAATGTCTATTAGCTATATATGGTAATACATGTATGTTATATGGCTGCATCCGCCCCACGATACGATAACATAAATAATTGAACAGTTTTATGATGAACTTAACTCATTTCTTTGTAAGGCACACTCAGGTCATCGATATATCATACCTGTACGTATGTGTATTAAGCACTCTATAATTTGGATAAAGATAAACCACATCTGTCATAAATCGACATTAAATGTATCCCTTTTGCAGCTACAATGTATTCATGACTACAAGGCTAGTGACCGCCTGAGAAAGGGGTGGCAAATGTTATAGAGATGGGTGTACATGTACCCTTCAGTTCCGAGCATTACTGAGCGAATAATTTATAATCTGTTAAATATATAAATTACGATCATGTGCTGCATGGTGATGGGTGGTGGAGCTAGGTGAACATAACGTGACGGCCTCCCTCGTTGTACATGAGGGGGACACTTTAAACCAGAGGGGGACATTATATTATTGTCCAGGGGGACAATATAACCTAGGATACATGTATAATGTCCGGGGGACATTTTTTCCAGGGGGACAGCCATTCCTCCGACAATCAAAAAAGTGTGACCCCATCTCTGTAACTCTAGCTCAATACATCATATCTCAAGGCAATATTCCTGATTTTCAACTTCACACGATAATAGTAAATGTATTCACCTCAGTGATCTGTCTCCTCGCATCTTAGAATGTAACTTATCTGTTTTGTTTTTTTTTGCCTAACAACCTCAAAATCACATTAACCATATGTGTAAAATTGCAATTCCACTGCATAAATAGATATGAACCAAATATACAAAGTTATTTTTTATAAACAAAGTAGCTTTATCAATTTATTATAATTTTGCTTTTTGGAGTGTCAATTTTCATCTTTCAGAATTGTCCTTCCGCCAGTCTCCAGATAAATAGGATGTGAATGATAGTGCTGGATCATCGATCGAACAGAGCTGAAGAACTGGGAACATGCAGACACAGATTTTAAAGCTTTTTGCGACAATTATTACTTACTGTTGCATTGTCCATGTATACTTCTTGGCATGAAGTTCCACAATTCTGTATTGTTTAAGGGTTTGAAGGTGGAACAGTTTGAAGGTGGAACATGATGCAGTTATGAACTTCTGCTTTATTTTACTATACATGCATTGTATATCCATCTTTGTGTTGTGTGCATACAATGCATGTGCTTTGCTAACAAATGCATTTTACAGGTTCATAAATAGTGTGCACATGCACAAGCGCATGTGCACACATGAATGCATGCTACATAATTGCTTGCAT